>APFE031760109.1:134572-161578 GCA_000404065.3 Pinus taeda
TAAAAGGTTTGTTTGTATTAGGTGATAAAGGATATTTTGACATATATGATTTACGAAAGATATTAATATATAAAGACGAAGGTTTACGTAATATAGTTTAATATATACTAATTGGGTAGTATGATATTTTCCAGTCGGTAGCGTGTGAAAATTTACGCATAGTGGTGTTAGCACTGAGGTAAAAAAAAAATAAAAAATAAATAAAAATTGTGAAATCCTCCATGTTGTATGGTTTTTCTTGAATTTCGTTTCCATGGAAGCTCATTTTCCACAATATAATCAGTCAAAAATGGTGGTTGAATGGAAAGAAAGAGGACACAAAGATGAATACCATCAAGCAGCTCAGGATCCAAATTGTATTGATTCCCTACGAGCATGTGGGTTGCTAAAGTTTTTCAGGATTCTTAGGATTAGATCCCAGCCTGAGTTATTACAGCATTTGATTACTTGGTGGGATGTGGATCACCAACTATTCATGATCGGGGACCAAGAACTCAAAATATATGTTGTGGAAATTTATTTCATTATTGGCTTATATAGAAAGGGACAATGGATTTAGTTGTCTGGTTCTCACACTAGAGGAGAGAGCACATATATGTTGATTGCAAGGCATTGTCCAAGGACCAAAAAGACCCAAAGTGGGAAGATAGTTATAAAGGCCATCACAAATCTCCCACTACGAACAATCCTCAATACTATGGCCCAAATAGTTGGGGCTCAAGCATTGCATGAAGCAACAAAATATCATTTCCAGTACACAATCGAGTGTCTAAATCTCACAGTCTTCAACTGGTGTGAGGGTTTTTTGGTCTGTATGAAGTGCCAACTTACGAAGTGTCGGTCAGGAAGTCTGAAACAATTCAGTTTCGGATCCATTTCAGTGACATTCTTCCTGGAATGTGTGCCAATGTTTCATTATCAATGGATAGAAGTGGATGCACCAGCGCCCAGAGATCCACGATTAGTTAGATGGGGTAAATTGATGCCTCAACATGGACATGGCCAGCAAATGTCATTCCCTCCAGCATTTTTTAGATGGTTGCGTCAGTAGCTAATAATGGTTGATGCTTGGGCATATGCAGGCACAAATTTCTGAGGAGACCCAGATCTTCCACTTCCACCAAGCATACAATGGACTGATGCGGGTAAAAACTATTTTAAAAGTTTTTGAAGATTTTGAAAAAAAAAAATTGTATGTGTACTAAGATTTAACTTATGATGATTTACAAATGTGGGACCATACAGACCTCCAGGGTTTCTCTAATAGCCAAACGAGTGGCACGCTAGGTTGAGGAAGCTCCTTATGAGGAGGGAGCAGACCCGGTTGTGGAGGTAGAGCGTAACTTGGAAACTTTACCAGGGGCATTCCAGAGTACGCCTCGATAGATGAGGTGCCATTACGGTACCAGAGACACACTATAGGGGTTTTCACCAGGCTATGTTAGTTTTTGGGTCGATTCATCAAGGCTATTTCATGCTACCATGAGCACCATGTGGGTGAATAGCCAGCTCTAGTTTACTTTCTACACTGATGTAGGCTTATGAAGCCATGTGTCTTAGAACACAAATTTTGTCATTTTGATGTAGTAAACTCTTTTACAAACACTATATATATATATATATATATACACACACACACACACACACATGCTTTTTTGTACACCATGTCTAATTATGTGATGTTTTATGATTTACATGTTTCACAAATGTCCATTTAACACATAGTTAGACAATGCATCTGTTAATGTGTTCATACGTATCGGAATGTGATGATAAGTAATAAAATCAAAGTTTTGTTCCAAGAGACGAACTCACAAATACATTCTCAAAATTGGAAGGTTTCTAACTAAATATTTTCCATTAAGTTGTAGTACAATGAGTTGTGAATCAAGTTTCACAGTTAACTCTCTAATGCCAAGAGTAATAGCTTCTAACAAAAGTTCGATGATCACACTATATTTAGAAATGTTATTAGTCGTACGACCTAAAAATATACCTTGTAAATTCACTAACTCACCATTAGGTTCATAGATTGACCATGCAGCGGAAGATAGATTATGTCCACTACGATAAGCACCATCAGCGAAATTGATATAATAGTTCGATGACATCAGCAAACCAACTAGACCAAGAGGTAAGAAGAGGAAAATTTGTTTGAAAAAGAAAAATAACACACCAAAACCACATTGCACACTCATGAAAACATACTAATGTGCAAAAATATTTACACAAAAAACACGTAAAAATTTTCAGATGGAGCCCATCTGCAGACTCAGGTAATTGATCAACAGAGAGTAAAATTGAATTTTGATCATTGGCATGACATGTAAGCATCAACTCAGAAAAATAGTGGAATGACACACATAAATGACAATGCCCCCATGCCCCCCGTGCAAGTGAGGCTTACGGGTCATAGGATGAATGCCCCATTGCGATAATGTGTGAACAGTAAAAACTCGGTGAGAAAATCCCATGAAAGAAGGAAAGAAAATCTTAAGCTCAATGCGAGAAAAATATACCCTTGGTTGAAATTTTTTGCCAAAATCGAGTTGAACTGAAATTTCAATGGGTAGGGTAGGAAAAATGTTCCCTATAGACAAAACTTCATGGACCAAAATAGGAATTTGAAGTGGATGAGTCGATGCATGGGAAAAAAAGGTATCTAAAAACAAAGAAATATCTCCAAGACTTGGGAGAAACAAGGAACGATGATGGGCATCATTCCAGGGAGTTTCTTAAAGAGACATAACCTCGGTGATACTTTCGTCGGTTGGAAATGTCTCGTTCAAGAAATCTAGAGAATCCCAAGAACCAAGCCAAGGGGATTGTGAATACATGTCTAGATGCATACTAAGATTAGCATGATTTTCAGAAGTGACCGTTAAGCCAAAACAATAGCTTGATAGGCTTGTTCTACTGGGCTAAGCAACATGACGACGCCAAAAGGATCAACTTGATCGAGATGAGGAACAACCCAAGGATCGTGTGAAGTGGAGATCATGTTGATGGAAGCGACGTTTGGAGGAGGGAGGGAAAAAGTTCCCATAAGAGAAAAGTCTTTAAAAATACCCACTCCAACACTCTCATAAGGGATGTCAGTATTTCCCACATATAGCACATTTCCATTTGAAGAGCTAGAAGATAAAAAGGCTAACTGATCCATTGTAACTATTTTCTCCTCATGAGGAAAACGAAGCATATGGAAAAATGTAGAAACCATCCAAAACATAGCATAGGTCCAACTCCAACCAAGTAGAAGGTTATAATTCAAATTGGCATCAATGACTTCTACTTTTAAATTAACGGTTTTCCCTTCCAACGTTATGGGCAAGCTTGTGAGAATACCATATGAACGAGATCCCTGCCATCGAAGGCTTGTAAGGTGTTAGGATACTAATTGAGAGGAAAAGAGCCAATAGCTTTCTAGCATGAGACAGACATGATGCAGGTGGAAGAACCTCATCAACAATAGTTTGATGAATCGTCTTCCCTTTGATAATGACTTGGATTAAAAACACAAGCTGATGTGGAAGACGTGGAACATGATTTTCTAGGTCAAAGGTAATCACACTCAAATCAGTAGGGTCAATTCCTCCTATAGCATATAGTAATGCTTTCCACTGTGATGGAAAACTTTGGAGAACTTCCAAGGGAGACATTGTCGAAGGAACTTGAGCTAAACCTTTGACAATATTATAATGTTGAGAAGCTCGCGCATTCAGATTGTATGATGATTTCTAAAGGACACCCTTAGGAGGTGGTCAAATAACAGAGTCATTACTAGCTCTCTCAATATGAAGAGGACCAGAATTGGGTGGAGTAGAAATCGAAGTTGTATTAGTAACTTCTTTCTCCACCACTTGTTTTGGAGGAGTCGGATAGTCTTTTGACTGAGTGGCAACAAAAATAGGTGACATTCCACTCATATAAACCAGAGAGCCTGAAGATGTAGAAGATTGTGGTTGCTCGACCAATTGTGTTTGTTGTGATGGAAAAGGCTCTTTTAATACAGTCGGTGTCCCTTGGGTGCCTTTTAACAAACGACTAACTTCAACACAATGGGGACAATTCTTGGTATAGTGATCTTTCTAAAAAATGAGGCAAGGATATTTGGGCTTACATTTAGACGCATCATCAGCAGATGATTTCGGAGGATCATGTTTCAAGGTAGAAGATTTGGCTTTTCCTTTACCCTTCTCTTTACCTTTTGTGGTTTTATTTGCACGGTAGATTGAACAAAATTGACCTTGGAGGTTTTACCAGGATTTTGAGAGGGATTCGAAGGAGAATTGGATGTATTAGTTGAAATGGATTTATACTTCATAGAATTAGAAGAAGCTTTACTAGAAGATTGAGTCATTGACCCAATAATACCATTGACGGATGGTGCCTCTGGAGGTTTGGAAGATCTTGGATCAGACGATAGTCTCAGAGCATCAGGAAAGATATCATACAATGTGCCAGATTGGGAATACACCAAATCAAGATATTGGGCACGGACAATAGCTTGATGTTTGGTCACATAGCCAACCATAGCTATGTCCTTGGAAATTTTGTCAATGAATGATTTGTTAAACTATTCAGTTAAAATCTTATCAGGTATACTGAACTTGATAAGGTGACGTCGACATCTCTATTCATGAATATGATCAGAGATGTGGGTAGTATTATTTTGTTTCAAGGACGTTAGTAGATGGGTACCAGCTTCATATTGAACTGCTAGTTGGAAGTGAGTAAGGAAGGCCATCACTAAAGTTTTGAAGTCTTGGAAGGCACCTCGAGGTAACTCAATGTACCATTTTGCGGTAGCACCCATTAAGGTTTGCTGGAAAAGACGTAAACGAATGGAATCATCAACCCAAGAGTTGGATGAACACCACCAATGGTAAGTCATAACGTGGTCCTAGGGGTCTTTTCCAAACTTTCCTTCAAATTTCAGACAATTTCTAGGAATCTTAGTAGGAATTGGAGGCCAATACAGCGAATGGAGTATTGGATCATTTATGTGCCTTGACACAATTGGTAGTTCCAACATTGCTAGAAATGGCAATTTTGGATTGAAAGGTATGAGGGTACTTTGTTAAGGCCCAATTTGTGGATTCTAACCTTGTTGGTATTGATTATATCCCCATAGTGGTAGATTTTTACCATAAGGAGCTTGATAGTGCCCCCACTAAGAGATATTATGACCATACAAGGGTCGATTTTTCCCCCACAAAGGTGTGTTTTGACTAGGGTAAGGTTGATACTTACCTGTCATATGTCATTGAGAACCATAAGGTGGATAAACATCTTTTGAAGACTATGGAGTATAAGGTTGTTGTTGCAATGTTTGACCTTGGTCGTAAAATTTTTGACCTTGCTGCTGCAGGGTTTGACCCTGTTCTTGTAAGGGTTGGCCTTGTTGGTACACAAGTTGGTTTTGTTGTTGCAAGGGTTGACCTTGTTGTTGCAATGGTTGTTGATAATTCCCTTGTTTCACATAAGGTCCTTGTTGTACATAAGGCTTTTGTTGTTGTAAATTTCCTTGTGGAATTTGTTGGGTTCCATGTTGGTACTGATATGTTCCAGTTTGAAATTGACCAGATGTCTCAAATGATGGATTTGGACTAGATTGCATTTGGGGTCCTTCTTGTTGATTAAAAGGTGGATTTTGAGGCTGTTGTGAGCCATATGAAGGGTATGGTTGTTGGTAAGGTATTTGGGGTGAAAGAGGTTTTTTATAATAGATTTGGCTTGATCCAGATGGAATAGATGATCCACTAGGATAAGGTACACTTCCAACATTTTGGTTAACTCTAGTAGCGTGAGTTTGAGATCCACTCACATAAGTTCCACCTAAAATAGAGGGTACATATGGAGGAGGTGGTTGTTTCCCCCCATGTGGTGGGATAGGTGGTGGCACATATTTTCCACTTAATGAAGGACTTGAGGAACCTATAAGGACATTAACCATCCCAACTGTAACTATCAGTTGTACAAGAACTGAAGAAACTACAATTTGTACAGGAATTTGAGAGGCCACACTTGAAACAAACAATCCATAAGTAGGCATGGTGCCTGATGACCAAATGGGATTATGATAAAGTGAAGACACACTTGGAGTAACTGAAACCAATTGAACCAAAAAGGTGTAACCTAGTGGAAACAAAGTGTTGGACACCTAATCCTCAATGGGTTAGTGTGGAAGCCGAATAGACAAAAGGAGTCCAAGAGACCTTGGGATGTGGAACCCAATGGTCAAACCATGTACTATCAATGTATATCACTTGTTAATAAAAATGTATTCTCATGCTTTATCTTTTAGACTCTCTTGCTACCCATGTGTGTTTAACATGGTATCAGAGCAGGCGTATTCCTGCCCTGCATAATTTCTTTGAGCCATTTGTTTTATTTCCTTTACGTGCAGATTATTTATACCATCAATTATGCATTTCATGAATATTTTCTCAGCTAAATTTTAGCTGCAACCTGTTATTTCTCCAGCGCCATTTTTATTCACCTGCCTTCTAAAAATGCTCCTGGCTCAGACCTACCATCTCTGCCCTAGGAAGAATGCACCTCTGACTTATCATTGTTGGCACGTTTTTGTATGGGTGTAACTGGAGTGTTGAACAGAGAAACGCCAAATTTGTAACGTTTCTCCTCTGCTTTTCTCTAACCGTTTTTACTCATAATCACCCACATATAATCAAAGTGCTACTCCTCTGCTCCGTGGTAAATTCCGCGTGTGTACATTATCACAGGCTAGAGTGCCTTTTACAGGCTAGACATTGATAGCGGGCCAGTAGAGAAGAAGAGGGTGAGCCCACAATTGAATGGTGGAGATCACTGGCTTCATATGGTTGATTCTACAGAAAACACACGCAGTCCTAAGGTATGTATCCTTGCTGGCCTCAATGCTAAGATGAAAATTGATTGCTGACTCAATTTTAACTGGGTGGAACGTGAAAGTTGACAATTCAAATCTAGGTTGGGCTTTCCATATCGACATTGACTGTCCGGATAAAATCAAGATTTGTACTCATCTATTCCAAGCATGGAATTTCAAATTTATCTATCTTGTCCCTCAAATTTGCAATATTTCCTTATGAATGGACCATTTGCACAGATTTAAGGTTCTGATCCCTCTGCTCAGATCCATTACATGTTTGATTAGTGATTGAAATGGGCATTTGGTCCTTCAATTGCATGTTTTGTAATACATACCGCCTATATATATATATATATATATATATATATATCACTTGATACCATTGGAATGTTGCCCCTATTTGTTGTCTTGGTGATTTGTAAATTCAAACCCTGTGTTGATTTGAGCACTGGTAGTTCTTGCTCAGGTTATGGTATCTCTTCATTGAATAATGGTATGCTAGAAATTCATTTAGGAGTATCGTTATATGTTGACTCATGTACATTGGAAATCGTGTGTGAAAATTGGGTGTGCTGTCACGAAAACATATCCCTAAAAAGCCAATATATGCAAACTCTATTGAAGCTGTGAAAAAATTTGCATTATATACAGATCGTTTGAAGCATTGAAAAGTTTGAATTGTGCATTGGACTATGCATATGCCTGAATGGTATGTTAAAGTTGAGTTTTGTATGCCTCTACACAGAAAATAATATATGTTGCAGGTCAATATATTAAGAAAATCGAATGTTTTATGGTGTTGGCTGCCATCGAATGCACATAAACAATTTATGTTGGATTGTGGTATTGGAAGGTGTATGCTCTGTGTTTGGTAGAAAACCATTTGGTATTCTATGATGAGATGATTTTTGAACATGAGAGATTGATGAAGTCACCAATGAATGAAATTCAACAATATTGCATGGCTTTTCTGAACATGGTCACTATTTGAGAAGAGGATGTGTTGGTTATACTGAGGTGTGGATATATGTTGAAGAGGTAGCCAAAAATCCACCAGTAACTTACTCAAATCAAGTATCTCCAATGGTGAAGTGAACCGTGAGTTAATGCCATCATAGACAGTGCATATATATATATATATATATATATATATATATATTATATATATATATATAATAATATATAATATATATATATATATATATATATATATCAGATTTTGTTTGTGTACTAGCTCTCCCCTTTATCTATTAAAATAGTTAAATGGTTGCTAGCATCTACAACATCATTGTGTAAATTATGAACATGTATTTCAGTGAAGAGTGAAGAAGTTTGTGGTTTCTACACTTGTTATTAGTATTGTTTATGCTTGTTGGGTCTAAAGTTGACATTAAATTAATATTTTGAAGTTCTTCCACAAGTATTTGTCCCAACATATTATGTATTTACATGAGCCAACAACAAGGAATGCACCTACAGCATTTGATACACAAACTGTTTGCTAAAATACTACATTGGACCAAACCATACAAAATCAGGACTCTTTGTGTTTTTCTCTTAGTTATTCCGGTTGGGTTTCTTACAGTGGACTATTGTTTTCTTTGAATAAAGTGGCAAGATCAGAAAATATTGATTCGTACCCTAATCAAAGTATTTATATATGAGCATTCAAGTCCTATCCATGACATGGTGCTATAGTTGTTGAAGTTTTGATAGCCATCATTTCTGCTTTGAAAGTGAAGGATTATTTGAAGGATCCAAGCAAGTTTGTAGTTGTTATTGCCCCAGTTGTGGCATTGTATTTAAAACTCACTCTAGTTTTTGTCTACATATATATGCATTGAGTCCTTGATTCGACTGCTGCATAAGAGTTTGGTGGGTTGTATAAAGGCAATGATTGCTTTGACAAATAAAAGTAATCTTTTATGGAGAAACATTTAGTCAGTTGTATTGTTAGAACATAGTGCTGGTCATGAGTAAACTCTTATTTTTATATGGATTATAATTGGTGCTTGCTAGTTGCACACTGATCATTTGTTGCACATTTATAAAGGATATTGCTAGTGGGTATTACTTTTATGCATTGAGTAGTAGTTGTGATCAGCTTTTAAGGTGTAAATCTGACATTGAAGAAAAAATGGCTAGAATCAATGAAGTATTAGAGTTCCTCAAAACTCTGATATTGTCTCCTACTCATGATACATTAAAATCCAGCAAAGTTTCTCTCATAGACATTCAGGTCTATCTACAAAATGCAAAGAAAAAATTGATTTTTTGCAGCTCGAAATTCAGCTACAACAAGAAGAATTAAAACAAAGGAGTCATTCTGAACCTATTTCTTTTCAAAAGATTGAAACAGACTCCCATAAAGCAACAGTTGTACATACAGATGCAGAAACTCACTTTGCACTTCCCAAGCCCATCATTAGACCTTGGGAACAGCTTGTCCACAACAAGCACGGAATTGGTCTTGGATATGAGAAGGACTTGTCCTTTCATATTCCAGACTACTCAAAGCCCATTTAGTTTCAATGTGTTGGATTCCTTCATGAAAGTTCGCCTCTAGTTTTTCTAGATTCTGCCCCTCTTCCACAGCAACAACAACAACAACAAATTGTGAAATGCCAAAACTGTGACCGAGTTGGCCATTTGAAAGATCACTGTTTTGATCTTCATCCATGTAAGCACTGTCATAAAACCACCCATTCTTCACATAGATGCTTTAGAAACAAACATCCTGCAAGAACAAAGATTCCTCTTGATTACAGGTCATTGATGTATACCGTTAACAAATGCGAGACTACTAACCGATAATGATAATGAGCTTCAAGGTACCCAGTACAATCTAACAAGTGTGAATAGATGAGCTGAGGTCGAACACCTATAAGAATCTATCAATCAGGAGACAGTGATGGTTTCCCACTATCGATAGCAAAGGATCTACCACTAATGACTGCAAACCCTAAGGTACTGCCAAATGGACTCTAGATCTTTGCCCCATAGCAATGAGTCGAAGTCGATAGGGAAAGATCTGCTAGAAGGAAGGCATTAATGCATCCTTCATCAATGTAGTGCGAGTGTAACCCGTAGGCCAATAATGTGGAAGGAATCAGACAAAAGAATATGTAGTAACCCGACCAAAGCACATTTCTGGTGTACACAAGATGTGGCTAGCGAACGACATAAACCCTCTGAACCAATGAATAATGAAAGCTGACACAGAGGCGAGGTATCCACCAATAAGGTCAAATGGAAACCAAGGTGCTGCACAAATCCCAATGTGTGATAATGTAAGTTGATGTCGAACATAAGGGAAACCACTCAATCAAAGACCCATGATACTGATCGATGTTGAGCACAAGGTGACCTATCAATAATAGAAATAGGGCCAGGGTGTAGCTCTAGGCCTGTTCTCAGAGCAAGATGTCATTGTCGATAAGGACAAGACTCGCCAGCAAGAAGTCAATAGGGACCTTCTCAAACTGGCATGAGTAAAGGACCAATATAGCTGATGTGATGATAGACATAATACTGACAACCAGGGATGTCTGACTGAAAAATGAGTCAAGAGACACCGCAGAGAGGCCGACTCAGGCTAACTTCCCTTGAACAAAAGCATGACTTAATGTGACTATGTGGCAGCATATGATGACTCTGTATAAGTTCGTCATGCAGGAGGCATGAATGAACCCTCCATATGATTGGAAGAGATAACCAATCAGGGGAGAACTGACTCAATAAAAAGGTTAAGGCATACCTAAGTCAAACTAAATCCCGCCCAAACGGAGGAGACTTTGTTTTTGAATGCTTTGTTCAAGGGCGACACAACTGACTCTAGCTGCCAATAATAAATAGAAATATTGTCCCGTTCCCGCTCTTTTTGGAATATCTATATATATATATATATATATATATATATATATATATATTTTCTTTTTCTTTTACGCTGGAAAAAGAATAAAATAATGCTATAGTATAGTGGAAATAACGAGTGTCGGTGAAGCAGATGATCTAGTTCCTGGGATTGGAACAATCCTATGCTCAATGCAGGGAGGCAAAACTTTTCAATAGACACTCAAAGGTGTGTTCCTTCCACGGGTCAAGGTGTGTCAAGTTGTAGAAGTCAAAGGTATGCAAGTTCAATTTTGTAGTCAACATGGTCAAAAGTTGGCTTAAACACGAGTCCAAGTGAAGCCGGCTCAAGGCCAAAAGGTGCAAATGGTCAAAATGCAATGCAGTAGTACAACTCAACACAAAGGAGCCTCTAGGGTATAAGGCCAGAATGAAGCGAAGAAGCAAAGAGGAATGTGTCTTCATTGCATAAGTCATGGCGGGACTACAGAGGACTACCGAGCCTACTCAAATCAGAGCAGCATGGGCAACAAATTTCAGTGAGGTGCTAAATATGATGCCCATGTAAAGGTTGGCTTCTACCATCATGTCATGATTTAAAGAATCGGCGAGTGAAAGTGGTTTATGAACCATAACACGATGGGATTGACCCTATGGCAAATGTATCAACAAATGGAGGCTAGTATGCATAATGCAATTGAAACATGGCTTCCCTAACCTATATGCCAGTGAGAAAATGATACCTACCATGACGGGTCAGCAGTCATGGAACCATCTCAAAACTGTCGAAAAAACGTCCAAAATGTCCTAAAAATCAAACCATTCTTGACATTCCAAGCTCCCAAGTTACAAGTTACGTGAGGCCAAACAAAATCAAATTTTGAAAAAAATTTGCATTTTCAAAGCCTATAAAAGAGTTTTTGGACTCAACATTTTCACCATTTGAGTTTGAGAGAAAAGAAGTGGAGCAAAAGGAGAAAATTTTTCCGTATGCCAAATTCAACCGTTCAAATCCTTCCAAAATCACCAAGTAACCCTTATACTTGTCTTGCAATCAATTGTGACTAGTTTTAGAATTTTTAATTTATGTTTTACCGTTGAAATGGACCCGCGTATACGCCACGACCATTTCAAACAAAAAAAACTAATGGTAAAAATTCATTTTTTCTTCAGGATGTCAATCACTTGGCGAGAAAGAGATCATACCACAGTAGATGATGAGGTCATGAATGATCCCAATGCTTTGGATGCCTTACAGGGATGTGGTTTGCTAAAATTCTTCAAAATGCCAAACATGAAAGCAAACACGTGCCTGCTTGAGATGCTCATTGACTATTGGAGTATCGAGGATGATTCGTTTATGATTGACCAGTTGCCACTAAAGATAGAAGTGGAAGACATTTATTTCATCACAGGCCTTTCCCGAAGGGGAGAGGTAGTACATTCCAGGGGCAAGACACGAGGCAGTCTCTCGATCGAGGACTACGTACATATATATTGCCCGAGACATCCAAAAAAGGTTGGAAGTCAAATTTCAATCACACATGTGGAGAGTTTATCATTAAGGATAATCCTATTCACTATAGCTAGAGTGAACGGATTAGCTTCTCTGCACCAGGCATCACGACTAGCCATGAGCTTGGCGGTAGACTGTCTCACCACCGTATTTGACTAGTGTACTCCTCTTCAGGCTAGCTTGAAAAGCTAGCTTACTTCCATCAAGATAGGGCTGACCAAGAACTTCGGATATGGGACTATTTTGTGTTCTTTCTTTTTTGAGAGGGTCCCTGCACTTCATCCTAGAGTACCAGTTTCAATCAGCACCCCACGAGATCCATGAATGGGTAGGTGGGTTGACTTGATGAAACATCTAGGAGGTGGGGACGTTCCACGGACTGCATTTGACAATGACTTCTTCTCCTGGTGGGAGCAGCATATCATTGCCATAGATGACTACCCTTATGCTGGGTTGGATTTCCGAGGGATCCTGATCTAGTATTACCATTGACCGTAGCATGGGGCAACATTGGTAAGTGTTTTTTATTTTTATAATTTTTTTTTTTATTTTTTAAATATAATAATGAATTTTGAAAAATGTTTTTGATAGGATTCAAATGACTAATATGATGATCATGTTCCAGATATTGGGCCAGTATGACCAGATGAGTTCCCATGGCATAGACGTCGCAGCCGAGGGGCCGAAAAGGCAGCTGCAGACACAGAGCGACTACTTCACACAATTCAGCAACACTTGGTGAGACTAACTCACGGAGTACCGATGGCAGCCATAGAGGATCTTCCTGTAGATATGCAGCGTCATGTGGTTGGCATGCCACGAGACTGGGTCCGCACTCTTAGGCGTGTGGGCAATGCAGTAGTTACCTACTTAGCCGCTCATCTTGAGCCGGGGCATTAGATGTACTAGACATGATTATGGGCATTTGAGTCCCAATTTTGTATATTATTTTTGGACAAACTTATGTACACTTGAGATGTTTTATGATATATATATATATACAGTTCAACTTTTTGATACTTAATTTTATTGTGATGAATGATTGATATGCCAGTCTAATGCTTGATTAGCAATAGAGTCAGCTAACCAATTATGAGATCTTGTAATGTGCAAATAATTAATATAAGTAAATGATCTTTGCAACAACCTCACCCTTAAATACTGGCGATATAAACATGGATCCCTTGCCTAGTAAATGTTATTCAATTATGACACTATCAATTGTGAATCAAGATAAACTACCAACGAGTCAATTTCATGGGAAATTGCCTTGGATAGTAAATTAATGATGGCAGTATACTTAGCCATATTATTTGAAACGGGACCAATGCATACTCCCCTTGATACCAGCAACTGACCAATTGAATAGTAGAGTACCCAAGCTACAGAAGCGAGGTTCCGAGTGTGCCGACTAGCACCATCGGCGAATCCAAAATAGACCAAGTCATCCATCAACACCTGCCACAACATATCAAAAAGTGTTGATATCAAAAACTCTCGATGAGATATGTACAAATATACAAAATGTACAAAGAAGCCATTGCCTAGCTACTACTTAAGCAAAGTACTTCTTGAGGTAGAGCCGATCAAGGGGCTCTGCCAACTTGCTCCTAAGGATGTTTATAGGTAAAATTATCGAACCAATCAATATACTTCCTTCGGTGAGTAACTGTGTTGAAGCCAAAGGAACCGTACAAACATCGCTAGTTAGACTGGAGGACCTAGATTCGACTTCAAGGAGGACAAAAACATGAACAATGATGTAAATCTTCCAAAGGTCGATCTACAGCCGTCATTGCTTCGAATATCGCTTCATCTGATGGAAAATCAATATCCAAGCAATCCAACGGAGAAGTGGAATCAAGGGTCCGAATATGAACCACATCACCATCTAACTCATTCTCTGAGGAAGGAGTAGGATGATCATCTGCAGAGTTATCGATAGACTCACATCTAGTCTCTTCTGCAGACATAAGAGATTCTATTCCACCCACCTTGTCATCATCTGATGTGGTCACAGATGAAGATAAGGCTCCAGGATCCGAAAAATAATGAGCTTAAACAAACTCTTTCCGTAAAGGGTCCTTGGAGGATGAAATTGTATCTATTCTAGCTGTAGGAGGGGAAAGATCAAACGTACCCATCAATGAAGAGTACATCCCAACTCCTAGGTTCTCAGTAGGTGGATGGGGGTTATCCACTAAAGGAACAGTAGAGTCCGAAGTTGCTAGAGGATCAACTGGAGAGTAGTCCAATTGACCAACCTTAACAATTTTCCCCTCATGAGGAAAGCAAATGACACGAAACAGGGTTGAAATAACAACATCCATTTCGTATACCCAGATCCTTCCTAAGAGGAGATTGTAATCTAGGTTAGCATCAATGACTTCTACTTCGATATTAACAACCTTTCCTCCAACACATATAGGAAAGGTCGGGATAATCCCATATGGCCTATGAGAATGACCATCAAACGTTGTCAAGAGGGTAGGTGAAGTAACGACCGAAGGCGATCCGGCCTTCCAGCATGACATCGACATGACACACATGGAAGCTCCCTCATCTATAACCGTCTAAAAAATATTAGTTTTCCAGTAAGTAGACTTTATCTGGAAATCCATATGATGAGTAAGTCTATTTTTGACATTATGCATATCAAAAGTGAGAGCTAAAAAATTATTTGGATCCACTGCCCCCATTGCTGACAGCAAGGCACTTCTTTGAGCAGGGCACGACTAGAGCACCTCTAACGTGGACATAGCACATGGACTCTACACCAGATCCTCAACAATGGAGTAATTCTGGGCTGCCCTAATATTAGGGTTGATAGTCGCGCATTTAGCGGAACCTTTCGGTATCCGTGGTATAGTCTCGACAGAGGGTCGCTCAATATGAAGTGGGTTGGTAGTTTCAGAAACTGATTTATCCTTGGAAGTTTCACCTTCACCATAATCGCGTGACCGTGTGGCCACATTAGCATGGGAACCCATCATGAAAACATTTTATGATTTATCCCCTTCCTAGTTGCCTCCTGCGGAGGTACCAGGATTTGAACTCGCGCCAGCAAGCATTTGCTGCCCTCAGGGAAAAGGGTTGGTTAACACAGCTTGAGAGCTAGAAGTCCCTTGCTGCCCTAACAAGCACTGAGCATCTTGAATCTTTGGGCAGAGATGAGTTAAATGGTCTCCATTGCATAACTTACATGGAAACTTGACTTTCTTTCTAGACTCATTTCTACCACCACCAGCATTATTGCCATATTTATTTGCGTCAGCCTTCCCATCTTGACTCTTTTTCTTACCTCGTCCTTTCTTCTTCCCATTGGAATTTTGATTTCCTTTGGGGTTGTCGGATTGAAAGAGGGTTGGGAAGACGAAGGGTTAGACGATGTGACCTGGTTGTTAGGAGCAGTTTCCAAAGATAACTACTGCAATTGGCTCAACAAGTTCACCGCATTTGTGTCTACCGATCTAACGATACCATCCGCATGGGGACCTGGCTTCGGCTTGGCTATATCAACCTTAGTCCCGAGAGCATCAGGCAATATTTTTTTGTAGAATCCCATACTGAGAGTAAATCAATTCTAATGTTGGGCCCTAAAAATAGCTTGCTCCTCAGAATAGACTCCGAACAGGGAGACATCCTTAGAGATTTCAGGTTTTAAATATTTCAAAAACCATTTGAGACGATATTTTGGGGGAATTTCGACTTTAATGAGCCTCTTTCTCCGTCTCCATTCCTGAATATGGTCATAAATGTGAGTTGTCGTGTCCTGAAGAAAAGTGGCCAAAAGTTCAGTTTCGGCATCATAATGGACACGCAACTGGAAATGATTTAAGAAAATATTAGCTAAGTTGGCAAAAGATGTAAAGTTGCCCCCCGGCAACTCTATATACCACTTGGTTGCATTACCATTCAAGGTGCGTTGAAAAAGTCTGAACCTAATCGAGTCATCAATAAGGGAGTTTGATGAGCACCATAAATGGAATGTGGTTACATGGTCACCTCGGTCTTCACCACCTTTCCCTTCGAATTTTGGAATGTCTGAAGGGAGTTTGGTTGGGACCGAAGGCCAGGCCGGATTGTATTTGATTGGATCATTTGTTAATTTCGTGAGATCTAGCAAGTTCAAAGTTGCTAGAAAAGGAAGCCTAGGAGGACCATGGGGATTCCACCCAGACTGGGCAGAGCTCCCAAAGTTTTGAAAAGATTGGCCTAGATTTTGGAAGGCACCAGGTTTCCTGAAGTAACCAACAGAACCAGCTGAACCTAAAGGCGAACCTTGTGATCCAGCAAAACTCGGAGTTTGACCAACTTCGGCCGAAAATCCTCCATAACCGGCGAAGTTCCCTCCTAAAGGATTATAAGGAGTTGATAACCCCTGATAAGGATTCCAAGTAGAAGCTAAGGGAGGAATACTTCGAAATGAACTAACTATGGAGTACGGCATATTCCCTTGTTGGCCAAAAAACGGATTCCTAGTTCCCATGCCACTAACCGCAGGGTTAGTCCAACCTTGAAAAAGATTGCTGCTTTGTCCTAAATAAGAAAAAGGCATAGACACAATTGTTGGGTTGGAATGTGGTATATGACCACTTCCAAAAGGAAAACCCTAAAATGAATTCGATCCACCCATCATGGATGTGGAGGCACTAAACGGAACTGACGAAATAACCTGTGAATGGGTGCCAAACAGGAAGAATCCAGAACTAAAAGCATTGGATTGGGAATTTCCACTCATAAAAGGAATGGAGGTAGACCCAACTAAAGATGTGCTAGCAAAAGACCCAAATAAAGAAGCAAAGGGGATGGAAATAGTTCCTCCCCCTTGTACTAATGTTGGAGTCTGCATAGTTGTATCACTTGTAGTAGAAGCCATGCTTCCAGTAGTGGTCATCGATGGTAAGTGCGTAATGTGACCTGGACTTGACGGTCTATGCGTCAGAGTCCCAACGTATTGTAATACTTCAGGATAACTAGAAGGCAGGGGAGAATTCGGAGCCACTAACAACTCTGGGAGTACCTCTACCTCTATGTTATCTTCCATTTGAAAGAGAACTCGAGAAAGAACTAGAGTGTTCCTCTCTTGTTTTGCGGAAGTTCCAGGCCTTACTTGAACTCTAATGCCCCCGAGAGGAGGATCAATCCCTGATGCATCAGCTGCCACGAGATGAAACCCACCGGCAGTATTACCTCTGCGCCTTCTAGGAGAAGGCTCTAAACTTGGTGGTGAAAGACCACGAAGTCTTCGAGACCATCTAGGTGATCGGTCAGCCACTTTGAATTTTTTATCAAGATCTAACTAAAGACTCAAAAAATGAAAGCTAGGCCAACTAAGAGCACGAAGCACACACTAAAAGGTCCCTAAAAGATATCAGCCAGTCAAACAACTTTCAAGTATTTCCGCTCCGGGTGATGAGGACCAGACACCAAAATACAAGAAAGTGAAGGGGCCTTCCGAAGATAGTCTAGGATAATGACGGCCCAATCCTACCAGCGAAGGTAACAGAGGAAGTTACGCTGACCTCCTAACAATAGCCTGCGATAGTGCAAGCCACCAAGCTTCGCAAGGGTGCCCTCCAGTAGTACCGTTGAGAGTGATACAACGTCGACCTCAGGTGCCACGGGATTCCCCTCCATAGCCACCTATGTAGATCCCTAGGAGTAGCAACTAAGGTTACCAACTTGTGTCAGAAGCCAGGTGGAATAGTCTTGAGGTAAGATCCGACAAGTAGGAGAGGGGGTATCTCTCTTCCCTGTCTTCAAAAACCCTCGTGCTTAACTCCCAGATCTGGAGCTTTCTTGGTCTCCCTAACGCTATTGGATTTTCACTCACTATTCAAACTCCTATGTTTGATAGTTTAAATGGCCTTTGAGAGTTTTCTCTCCACTTGCCTAATCCAAGGCCCTAAAATATCCTAAAACTTGTCGGTGTGTCTAACTTGACAATTATAAAAAGTTCTAGTATATTTTAATTAGCGCTTGTTTTTAAATGGGTTGTTCTTTAAGTCAAGGTGTAAGTGGAAATGAAATTAGTTGTGTTTTGACGCAAAAGAAATTAATAAAAACCAAACTATATGCAAATGCACTTGTTTTGTTTTTCGATGAAAGAAATTTCTACTAGGTTCAGAGGAACTTCAAAGAAAGTAACAAATTTTTCTTTTCTTTTCTTTTACTCAAGCTCCACACTCACAAAAATTAACAAAACCATGGATGCCTAAAAATATGCACAAATATATCCTAATGCAATAAGTACATGCTGATGCAAAACTCAAAACCACTATAAGTCAAGAAATGAAAGTAACTTGTTTATCAATTTTAATTTGCCACTTAAAATGTTTAGATAGAATATAAGTTGCTAATGCTCATTTCATCCAAACACTAAAAGCAAGTTTCAAGACAAACAAAAATGCACTTTCACTCGCAAAAAGGAAACTAAATCAAAACAAAGTTCAAGAAAGAAAAACCAAGTTTTCAAGAAGTTTTCTTCAAAAGCAAAACAAAAATGACTTTTCAAAAGTGCTCTAAACAGGACTGAAACTTTATGATCGAAGAATAGGCAACAAAACACTTTGCGAGTTCGCAACACAAAACAAGTGAGAACTTCGACAAAAAATGTGTTTCAAAATGCTCTTAACAATCAAAAAGCAGCAACGAGAGCTTGGAAAAACCCAAAATATTGAAAAGACAACTTTCCAAGAAAGTGTGAATCAAAAACTTTCCAAGAAAGTGTGAATCAACAACTTTCGAAAAGAAAGAAAAGCAAATGGTCACAAAGATATAGTTTTGACATGCAAACAAAAAAGCCATCAAAACAAAATTTGACACAAATATTGAAATCAACCTTTTTGCCCTGAAGACACAGAGCAGCCAAGGTTCCTAGTAAGAAATATTGTGTGCTTAACAAAAACGATGACGCTTGCAATAAAACAAATAAGACCAACACTTTCCACAATCAAAGAGAATTTGAAATTAGATACTTGCTATAAAACTAAAAACTGACACAGAAAAGTAACTGTTCAGGACTAAATTAGACCAGCAGATAGACCTTCAGAAACAAAAATATTTGAAAAATCTTGAGAATTTTAATATATATGCAACTATGTTAGTGCACAGCTACGTGCATACGTGACTTAGCCTAAGGAAACATCCGTATATGCAGGTTTACTTAAGGAAACATGCATATATATGCTTCTGTAAACTGGAAAAACAGCGTATATAAAATATTTCAAGAAAAAACAAAAAACAGTCTGAAGAAACTGATCAAACTTACAATTCAAGTTCCTACAGGAACATACTACACAGTAATAGCAAGCAAATAGATAGTTGAGCCCTGATAGGCTTGAATAAACCCAAACTAGGAATAACAATACTGTTGTCCCCAGTGGAGTCGCCAATTCTATTAAGGGATAAATTCCCCTAGGGTCTTGGGTTGATACCCCAACAAATCAGAGGTTATCTACATAGAGAAACACACATTCCACACAGCCATAATGCTAATATAAACAAACTCTACGATGAGAGGCGTAGCTATGGGTCCTTCGTTTGGGAAGATCCAGCCAGGGTCCAAACCCTCTTGGAGTTCCTTTTGCTCCTTCAACCTGCAAAATAATCAATTCAAGAAAGTACAACAGTATATGGACTAAACATCATAAAGAAATCATCTTCATAGTATATTGAAAGGTAGTTAGATATGCAATTAAAACAACCATTCACATATGAATCATAACATTGATATCATAAACATGAAGAAGATTTTTATCAGGAACAAAGACAAGTGTTTCTTTTATTATAGATAACTAAAGTACAAAAAGGAATGATTTCACCTAAGTCATCCTTTCGTAGGCTCCAAGCAGAACCATCCTTCGTATTCGTCCAGTCTCAAGCCTTCAACAAACTCCTTCCATGACTTACTCCATGATATCTCAAGTAGTAGAAAGACATCATCACACAAGGAAACAAGTGTTTCCTGTAAATGGGGGAAGTGTAGGAAGCACTAGGATCTTCAGACCTGGCCAAGGAAAATCTCAGTAGAGTGATCTTTCTCTCTCTTCTCTCCTCCTTTAGGCCTTCCCATTAAAGCCTTTTTATACTTCTCCCAAAGTAGTTTTTTAGTTGGGAATTCGTTGGGAACAGTTGGGCCACGGGCACTAATAGGTAATCAACAGGTGAAACCCATGATCTCCACCCGAAATTAAGGATATTTAATTTTTTTAAGTGTTTTAAGACATATACATAGGTTGGGTATACACAGACCCGCATACACATGCGTTTAGCTCATGGAAATGTCGTGTATAGGGAGTAAAACATTGTTTTTAAATTTTAGACCAGGTCTGGAAGGAGGGGTTGCCCTAGGCCATAAGTGCAGCATCACAAACCTCAAGAGTGAGATTTGGAGCTATAACACTCATGTTTTATCTTTCATATTCTCTTGTTGCCCATGTGTGTTTAACACAAAGGTTCACTTCTTTCAGGCAGTGGTGGAGGTGGCATACTTCCCACATACACAAATTCTTCAGGTGGAAAGTTGTATTCAGATTCATCGGCTACACGAGGAGTGTGGGTGGCTGATACTTCTATAGGAGGATCTCGAGGAAAGATTCAAATATCACCTTCCAATGCCATGGGTGGAAACAGTTGGCGAGGGGGAATTTGCGATGATCAAGGAGAAGGCTCCAAAGGAACGCTAGGATTATCAAATAGACTATATGATCATCGAGGAGATATGATCAATGGATCAAAAAGAAGATTTGGAGGGCATAATAAATACCTTTGTAGAACCTCAGGAGTTTTTTTAGATTCTGAAGATGATGACTCTCGAGGTGGAGGACGAGAAGCAAGGGGTTGAATAAATAGGATAATTCCAAGTTCAAAACCTTGGGCTTCAAGTGACTATGAAATCTCACGATGGACTCCTTGTGATGACCCTTCAGTGTCAGATGATGAAGGGGATATGTAAGGTGAACCCAGTGGTTCAACCATAATGACCTTCTCTCAAAAACAGTAGGAGGGGGTTTATTTGAGCTTACAATTAAAATTTACTATTAATTATGCAATGTGAGGCCAAGGATAACTGCATATGTAAGTCATGTTATCGTGGGAAATTAAATTTTAGAACTTAAAAACAAGAAATAAAACAAAAAGGGTGTACTAGGCAAAAGGGTTTACCAAGTATCGGTGAACCACTATATACACCTTAGTTTAAACTGAGGAATTAATATACAATGGCCAATCACCCTGAATGTTTTGTTTGTTTTATCATGTCTACAAGGTGGCTGACTCAGTTACCTATGGCTAAAGGATAGCAACCTAGTGAGGTCTCCCAATATATACGCGATGGTATGGGGAGCACAAATATGTGTGGGCGTTGTATAATGCATAACTATTTGATGAGAGTGTTCCCATATACTTTCCATACATGGAGCGTCTTCGATATACCCAAGAGTACTAAAGAACAATCATATATACTTCCATAAATGGAATGGGATTTCACCCCCGGGATACAATGCTAGCAGATAACAACAGTTGCTAGGTTTATAAACACCAAAACACGTCTCTAGCCTAGACCTCTAAATGTTTGCGTTAAGTTCCAAATGATCCTTAGGTTAATTCAGTAAATTTTAATGTTGTTCTTGAATTATGTTTCAATTTTTTGGCTCAAATGATGTCACCTGAATTTTAAAATGCAACTATATGAGAAAAGGAAACTTTTCACTTTAATGAAAGATAAACTAACAAGGGAAAAGAATTCAATCAATTAATGCATAAAACAAGAGAATGCATCAAAGAACATGCCTCCACTAACTTTTCTTTCCAAATGCAATATGAAAAAGAAAAAACAATCTTCACGATCTTGTATTGTTAATTTTAGGTATGTTCTATGCTTAGAGCAATTTATTTCAATTTTCACAATTAGCTCAATCTCTTTTCTAGATTAGCAATCATATCAACATTAAAGTAAATTGCAGATAGAACATAAACATAAATAGCAGAAGACAAGCCAAGACAAGAGGACACAATTTGTAGCGCTAGCCAAGGACAACCCCTAATGTGGGGAAACCCTTAATCAATTCTTTTTCTATGTTCTTCAATAGTTCAGCAAAGAGAGAGAGATAGTACATTTACAACAGAAGTCAACACTTTGACTTATCTAGATAAGACTAGAGATCATCTCTGAGAAGATGATACATGAGATCAGTTGAAGACATGTTGCTTCAATTGATTCTCCAAGGTGACTCCTTCACCTATCATCATGCTACATCTCATCATCATGTTTCACCTCACCGTGTTGCACCATGTTGCATCCATCATCACAATGTTGGACCTCATTACTATTGCACCATAAGCTGCATTGTTGTCCCATGTGCCATTTTTGAACCATGTTGTATACAGCATGTCTCATGTGCTTGTAGCACCATACTTGCCACTGCTATCCATGCTTTCCATGACATCCATGTTGTCCATGCTTGTTGTTGTACCATGTTGGCTGTTGTACCATGTGCCTTCTACCATGTCATAGTTGTTGTACCATGTGCCTTCTGCCATGTCATGGGCGTTGTTCTGCTTTTCCTTGCCATACCTTGCAGTTTTACCATATGCCTTAGCATACCTCATTGTTGTCCATGTGTCTTAGCAGCACCATGTAGCCTTTTTGTCCCTTGTATCATGGCTCCACCAAGATTCATTGTCTATTCACCCCATTCATCTTTGCAACACTAAGTCACCTGTTGTCCCTTGCATCTTGGCAACACCATGTAGCCCAGCAGTCCTATTTAGTTTGCTGCACTAAGTCACCTATTTTCCTCTGCCTCTTGGTAGCACCATGTAGCCCAGCAGTCCCATTTACTTTGCTACACTAGTTAGAAGCATCATGTAGTCTTAGCATTGTTGTACTAGTTACCTTGCTTGTTGCTGAGCAGAACCATGTACCCTTGTTGCCATGTGTTGTTTCACCACGCTGCACTACTGCACTAGATCACTGGTTAGGGCATCATCCTACAGCCCTTATCCTCCATACAAATCAACAAACCAGCCTTCTAAAGACAACAGTTCTCCAAGTGAATATCCCTCCACACCTACGTTATTCCTTTTGTCTTTGTTCAACTGTGTCTAAGGCTACGCTGTCCCTATAGCCCTTCACGTTGTCTAGGGCAGCCTCCACGATGTCCTTCTAGTCCTTCATACTGTGGTTAAGGCCACACTATCTCTATAGCCCCTTCACGTTGTCTAGGGTAGCCTTCACGATGTTCATTTGACCCCTTATATTGTTGCTAAGACTTCTTTGTCCACACAGCTATTCCTTGACCTAATCTGCCTAGCAATACACACTTGGATCATCCCTTACCACGATGTCACCTATAGCAAACCCTCACTACGGCCCATAAACTTGACTACATTAGGGCTTCTCACTTGACTGCAGCCTAGGGCTTCTCACTTGACTGTGTCCTAGGGATTCTTAATTGACTTTGTAGATACTAGGGTTGTCCTCTTTGTAGCGTTAGGGCTGCCTTATTTTCATCCAATGTCTAAGGCTTCCACTCCTAGATTTCTCTTGCACTAAAACCCAAGACAAGTGGAGAGAAATCAAGATAGAAGTGTGTGTAGAAATGACTATCAAGTCACTTATTTTTATATTAAAATATTGAGCACATGTGGAGTTTATTTGGTTGTTGGCCGACCTTGATGAATTGTTTTATAACACAAATAAATTCATAAGTCCAGAACCGGATGATCTTTAGATCAATCCTACACCTATCGAATAGAGGGATCCAAGAAAAATATCAACTTCCATAAATAAGATGACCCACATGGATTTTAGCCCCAGTTTCCAATTTTAACACTCCCTCTCAACTATAGATAACTCCATCCATTGAGCCATTTGTTTGACTGTACTATTTCTGCCATCAGTGCCCTGCACTGCTCTGCTGAGCTCTACTCTGCTGAACCATGAAGAAGAATATTTGATCGAGAATGTCTCATACCATTCTCTACTGACTTGAAGTTAGTTCCATATGAAGAGAGTGTGTCATACCACTCTTACTGACCCGAAGTCAATTTCATTGATCCCATATCAATATCACAAGAGAGTGTCTCAAACCACTCATATTGATCCCAGATCAATGGAGGTCATCCTAGCATAGGGAGTATGGTAGATACAACGATGCATCCATTGATAGTACAACTACAGTCCCTAACCCTATTTCCCTGCTCATTGGCCAGATGAGAGGTACTTCGCATGAGTCCTAGACTGCATGGGTAGGATGCCTCGATAGGAGAACCATTCATCCTGTCCCTAAGTCACCACGGGGTATCACAAGCGAAGGTTGAGCCATTCACCCTATACACATTGCACCATTAGGGGAGGGTGATTCGCCCTATGTTCGCTTGTTTCTCCAAGCGGTACCCCAAATCCCCTAGAGCTCCTAGAGGGTCTTTCACAGACTCCAAGTCGTTTAGGAAAGTCACAAATTTGACCTTTCCTTGGGGCTTAGACAGAATGTCTTCGACCTGTACATCAGTCTCAATGCAATGGAGCCTCCTCATTCATCAACATACCATATCCCAGATAAGGTAGTATTTGATGTCTATATGCTGGAGCAATTATAGAATACGGGATTCCTCAAAAATGGAATCCCCCCTAGTTGACACAAAGGATTACGGTGGCATAGATCATGTGTACAAATAGCTCACTGAAGAGCTTCCACAACTAGGCAACTTCACATGAGATCATACTCGTAGCTTTGTATTCGGTCTCAGTAGCAACCGACTTCTGCTTCCTGCTCATCTAGGATATAAAAGAAGAATCCAAATAGAACCATCACTTAGAAGTGCTCTTTCAATCCTCAAAATTGCCTGCCCAGTTAGCATTTGAATAATCATGCAACTTCATATTTCCAACAGTGTATCTCAATCCATGAGAGATTGTGCCTCGAAGATATGTCATAAGATTCTTCACACTAATCTAGTGAGGTTCAACCAAATATGAGCCCAACATGCTAACTGTAAAACATATATCTGGAAGGAAGTTCACCAAGAACATCAATGCTAGAATGAGTTTATGAACTCAGAGGCATTTCCCAAATCAAGTCCAGCATCCCTACCACATAAATTTTGAATGTTAAGCTCCATCAAGGTAGTCACGGGCTTGCAATTCACCATTCCAAATCCAAAATTCAACTCCCTCTTACTTTTGCAAATGAGAGGGTCTGCTCCAATTAGAAAGAGGTCATCCTCAGAAGGTGCCAGTATGAGAGTTATATCATCTGCAACCTTCAAGCAAAGGTTTGGATCGACTTCACTCCTAGTGAATCTCAGCTTCATCAGACAACTATCAATCCTCTCATACTACGCCCGAGGTGTTTTGCTTCAAGCCATAGAGGGATTTCTTCCACCTGCACACATGAGATTCCTGATCATGAATCTCAAACCCCTTGGGTTGTTCCAAACCTGTGGACCTACTATATGAGGGGAATGGTCCCCTTTTAAGATTTTCCTTTGGTACATCTCAAACATGTACCTTCATGCTCTTCTTGAATTTAGGCATCCCTCTCACCATCTAACTCACATCGGGTAGGGCCCCATAATAAGTAGACCTACAGTGCTATAGTTGAGATGTGACAACTGACATGGTTCCCCATGGACCATCCTACAACTTGATACAAATTTCCAACCCTGAACCCATGAGTAAAAGCAACATTGAAAATTCTATTTTCAAACACATACCTTTCCATCGATGAATGCCACCCTAAAACCTTTCACTTCCATTGCCGAAATGGACACATGGTTCTTCTTGCGATTAGGTACATAAAATAGATTCTGTAAATGAATCGAGTTACCCTCATTCAATTGATGGGTAACATTTCCTACACACTTTCTGGGATAGGTGGCATTGAATCCAATTATAATCCCACGATTATTTCCATCTCTACCAAATTAGAGAGCACCCTTCTATCCGTTGAAGTGCCTTCAAGCACTACAATCAATAAGCCAAATTCCCAAAGAGTCTGAAGGAGAGATCCAATAGAAGATAACGCTTCTTTATCTTATCAGAAATAACATTTGATTCTTCATACTTGGGTTTCCTTGCTTTCTTTTAAGATTTAGTCATTTCCTTGATGATCTGTATTACCTTTCATTTCTCTGATCATTGAAGATGTCCCTGGAATGATTGTTATCATCATCAAGTGATGTGTCCCTACCTCAGACACTCCTTCACATAATGGCTGAACTTATTACACCCAAGGCATCTGCCTTTCCATCCACCCTTAGAACCGGACTTCCCATTGAAGTGATCTTTAGGTCATCAGAATCTTCTACTACGCCATTCTAATAATGTTCTCTGCTTTGACTTCACCCTTGGTGCATTTGAAGAGAGATGAGAATCCATTGATCCTTTCTTCCTTTCCAACTGCCTTTGGTGATTGCTCTTTCACTCTTTCTTGGGCATTGTCTTCACCTCAACTCTGACACCATGTTAATTTTAGGTATGTTCTATGCTTAGAGCAATTTATTTCAATTTTCACAGTTAGTTCAATATCTTTTCTAGATTAGTAATCATATCAGCATTAAAGTAAATTGCAGATAGAACATAAACATAAATTGCAAAAGACAATCCAAGACAAGAGGACACAAGATGTGGTGCTAGCTAGGGACAACCCCAATGTGGGGAAACCCTTGATCAATTCTTATTTTATGTTCTTCAATAGTTCAGCACAGAGAGAGAGAGAGAGAGAGAGAGAGAGAGAGAGAGAGAGAGAGAGAGAGA
>APFE031760112.1:0-17064 GCA_000404065.3 Pinus taeda
CTTAAACATTTAATGGTTCTTCCAGTGATGTTTTCAACTAATGCTCTAAATTGTTTGAAAACTGTGAATACATCAGACTTCTTCTTTAACATGTAGACCCACACTTTTCTAGAGAAATCATTAATAAAAGATACAAAAGATGACGATCCTCCATATGAGGTTGTAGGAGATGGACCCCAAACATCAGAATGGATATAATCAAGGATTCCCTTACTAGTATGTTTTCCAGTTTTAAACTTTTGCTTGCTTTGTTTCCCAAATAGACAATGCTTGCAGAAATCTAACTGAACAGAGTTTAAATTAGGAAGTAACTTATGATCAGATAAAATATTTAAACCTCTTTCTCTCATATGGCCCAACCTTTGATGCCATAAATGAATAGAATTATTGTCATTTTCAGATACTGTAGAAACATGATTTGAATCTGTTCTTCCTTCTAGCTGAAAAAGATTTCCAACTTTCATTGCTTTCATTACTAGTAAAATTCCTTTATAAACTTTCATTACTCCACCTTGAATAAAAATTTTATATCCATCAGTGTCTAGTACTCCTAGTGAAATGAGGTTTTTTCTTAGTTCAGGTACATGTCTTACATCAGTTAGAATTTTATTTGTCACATCAAACATTTTAAGCTAGATGCTTCCAATTCCCACAATGTTACATGTGACATCATTTCCCATGTAAAATACTCCATCATTGATTGATTTATAAGTTATAAACCATTCTCTATGAATGCACATGTGATTTGATGCACCAGAATCTAATAGCCAATGTTGATCATGATTAGACAAACTAACTGATAGCACTTCATCACTCATACCTGAAATGGATGCCGAACCTATATCTGTCGTGTTTTCTTCTTTCTTCTTCTATTAGAGTCTATCTTTGGATGTTTGCATTATCTTCTTTCCAATAGTCCTTCTTCAAATGTCCCGATTTGCCACAAACCAACACTTTAACTTCTCTCTCCCTTTCAATTTTTGGAATTGCTGATTGTTGTGCTTACGAAGCGTCTTTCTTTAAACGACCTGCTGTACCACATTGCTTTCTCTGATGTTAGATTTTTCTAAATTTGACCTCTTCCTTAATTCTTTCGAACAACAAAGCTCCAACCAAATCATCATTCAGGGTTTCTGATGAACTAAGACTTTATAGAAGTAATCAAATGATCCCATGACTTGGGCAATGCGCATAAATAAAGTTATAGCTTTATCTTTTGATTCAAATTTTACTTCTATACTTTCTAACTGCACCAGCAGAGTATTAAAGGTATTCAAATGATCAATAATAGATGTACCTTCCTTCATGCGCAAACTGTATAACTGTCACTTCAGAAGAATCCTATTGGTTAAGGATTTTGTCATGTACAACTTTTCAAGCTTTGTCCACAAACCAGCAGTAGTTTTCTCTAACACAATGTTAAACAAAACATCATCCGCCAAATACAGTGGAATTTCGCTCAGTGCTCTTTCATCCAAATCACTCCATTCATCATCTGTCATGGTGTAAGGTTGTTTGGCTTTTCCCAACAAGGCCTTCACCACAACTTGTTGCACGAGTAGATCATACGTCTTCACTTTCCAGATCTCGAAGTTGTTTTTTCCATTGAACTTCTTGATCTCAAATTGAGCACTTTGAGTTTTTGCCATGTTGTGTCACACAAAATCTCCAATTGCAACTTGTAATAAATGAAGTTTGTATTTAAAAAAAAAACTGCCTTTCATCAATACAATGTGTTTGCCTTCAAATATCATGGCATATTACCATTTAAAAAACAAAATCCGTTATAGATATAATATCATATCTAATACAAATCCCTTTTTTTTTGTTTTAAACATAAAAAACAAAAACATTTCATGATAGCTGTATCAAAACTTTCAAATCAACTTTTTGTTGTAATGTGCAATGACGACCCATGTGAAAACGTTTTTGTCCCTTTTTAAAGACCAATTTAAAAAAAAAACGTTCCAAATTATTTCAACATTTTAATAACTCCAACAGCGCTTTGTATAAATCATTTCGGCATTTTAATAACTCCAACGCCGCTACCTTTCACCGCTCCAACATTGCTTTGTATAAATCTGCGTGCACAGCCACAACCATGTAGTTCCACAGCCACAGCCACATAGTTACGTGCACAGCCACAACCACAGTCACCGCTCCAACAACGCTTTGTATAAATCTCCGTGCACGGCCACAGCCACGCAATTCCACAGCTAGTTCAACGCACTAGTCCAACACACTGGTCCACATTCAATCTAACGCACTAGTCCAACGCACTGGTCTAACACACTAGTATTTTCGCAGCAGACTTGGCCTCTCAACCTCTCAGGCACAGGCAATAGACGCCACGGTACTGTGTATTTGCGCATCAGACTTGGCCTCTCAGCTCTGATGCCAGTTGTAGGAGCAAACAACGCACTGCGGAAATTAAATAAGCATACACAGCACACACAACCATAAAAAACACAAAGCTTTTAACGTGGTTCACCCAACCAATCTAGGCTACATCCACCAAACAGAGGCATCGACAATCTTATCATTCAACAGGAGATTACAACAACATAATTCCTCACACCCTCTCATATCCTCTACAGGCTTACATTTTTATAGCTGGAGTTGAAAACTGAATCATAAATTCTCTCACAACAAATATAGGATGCAATAACTCCTCGTCGGGAATAAATGGAGCTAATTTAGCAACAAAACCTATTGTTGTCACATTCATGAGATTTTTTCCAAAGTTAATTAACAGAAAATCTCAACATTGTCCTAGTTTTAATGGTTATCGGAAAATACATAAATGCATATATTAATATTAATAGTGGTTGTAGCAAGGGTGACATCAAAGTGGTTGTCTTTTGTGGTTATATTCAAGGAACTATGTAGTGTGCACAACGCCCACACACAAATAGATTAGACGATTTTATGCAAACTTTCCTATTATAGGTTGTAAAAATTTGGGTGAGGAGATGAAAATGAAAGAAAGAAACATATTGCTACATTTTTGTAGCGGAGCGATTGATATTTTTTTTGAAGTTTTGAAAAACTACTAAAATTAATAATTTAAAGTTAGGATTTTTTATATATTTATATATTGTTAAAATATTATTATACATGCCTTATGGGGCTTTGGATTGATGATTTAAATGGCGTGCACTGTTAAAGCACTCTTTGATAGGGCACCTCAAATACCCACGTGCGGTGCTTAGGTAGTATTAAAGAAAAATTTTATTATACATAAAATAATCTCACTAATTAATTAATAATTTAACACATGACAAAAAATACATATTTTACAATATTTAAATTTATTAAAAATACACATTTGTAACTTTTTTCGCTAAAAGAGACATGTCAAATAAATAATCTTTTACTCGAAAAATAACAAAAATAACACAATTTTCATAATTCTTCTATAAATTTTATGTTTAAAAAATAATAATATTTAAAAAGAAAATGTTTAAAAAAATTAAAATAATAATAACAGACAAAAAAAAATCAAATAGCAAAATTTAGGAATAAATTCATTTAAAAATAAATAAATAAAAAACAAACCAAAATCATTTAAAAACAATTTTTTTAAATTAAATAAAAGCTTAAACATAAAATATAAATGATAAAAAAATATAAGAATAAAACATTAAATGTAATAAAAAGAAATTAAAATATTAAAAAAAAATAGTATTATTAAATTATTTTTAAAAAATTAAAATTTAAAATTGAGACAGAAAAACTTAAATAGGAAAAAACAAAAAACGCAAAATTAATAAAATTAAAACAAAAATTAAAAAACAAAATCAATTAAAAAAGATCAGGGTGTTTTAGGCATGGGTCTTGGCTAGGTTGATTTTAGGAATTGATTAACACTTACAGAACAGTTATTGTTCGATTTTGAGAATGGACTCACTCTCGACTGTGACCACAGACCTGTTGATTTCCAGAATTGAATGCCACATATTAGTTGTGGGGCGTTGGTCGATTCTACGAATCGACCCACAGCCTGACGCAATGCCCAAGGGCCACCCATAGGGTTGTTGGAGCAGCACGACGTTGGCTTTAGGCACCGTGCAGGTGACCCTTCGACGTCCCAGCTTGGGATGGGTTCATACTATTGTGGAGGCATTGTTTGATTCTGGGAATTGACTCGGCCCTCACTCCCAATTCCCAAAAACCCTTATTTTTTGAATTTTTTTTTTTAACATTTTTTTATTTTTTTTAATTATATTATATATATGTTTTATTTTATAATAATAGTTTTTTAATTTATAATTTCATAAGTATTCTCTAAATATTTCTACACATTTTAATAATTTTTATATTTATATATTGGTTTTGTTTATTATTACTTTTGTTTAATGTTTTTTAATTGAATTACATTTTTGTTTGGTTAATTACTTCTTTTTACATATTTTTTACACACTTTTTTATTGTTTTTTTAATTTCTTTTATTTTTAAAGAGATATATATGTGTGTTAATTTTGTGGTTTTTTTTTTTTTTTTTTGGAATTTTTATGCTGTTTTTTGAAGTTTTTTTTTAATTTTGATGTTTTTTTTTAAAAATTTTTATTTTAATTTATTTATCTTATTATTACTTTTTTCCATTTTTTTTTTTTTTTCATTTAATTTTGTTTTTTTGTTTTGGTTTGGTTTTTTTACTTTTATTTAATTATTTATTATTTTTTTTGTTGCAGTGTTGTGTTGTGTTGATGATTGACTAGCTATATGACCTCACTATGTATCAATTTGATAATTGATTTTTAAGATTTTGTTACAATGGGTCAAGTCTACCTCCACTACGTGCCAATTTGATGGTTGATTTTTATATTTTCATTGCAATGAGTCAACTCTGTTCCCACTAGATGTCAATTTGATTGTTGGGTTTTTAGTTTTTGTTGCAACATATCAAGTTGTCATTGGTTATGATTTTAAAAAAACTATGCTTTTAACATTTGGTATAATGACGTTTTTATTTAGGTATTCATTTTTAAGGTTTTTTTTAGATATGATATTTGGTCTCGAATGATGCTGAAAATTTAAGGTTGTTCAGAACCATAATATTTGGTTTTAACTTTATGGCTAAAAAATGTCGAAATTTTAAGGATTTCTCGAGTCGTAATGTTTTATCCTTAACGCCATGGTTGAAAACTGTTAGAATTTTGAGCTTTTTTTGAAGTTGTGATATTTAATATTTAATCTATCATCAAAATCTATTTGAATTTTAAGGTTTTTCGAAGTAATGATATTTCATTTTTAATGTCATTCATAAAAGATGGTGAAATTTTGACAACAAAAAAAAACATTGATGCAACATTGACACTTTTTTATTTTGGGGTGCATTTTCATGTTTATTGCACAAAAAAATAGTTTTTAATGTGATTGCTTAAAAAAATATGAAATTTAATCTGAAAAATAAAAAATAATGTTGATGTTGCATCGAGTTGCATCAAGACTCTTTGTTTTCTCGTGTTTTTTTCATGTTTATTGCACACAAATTTTAGTTTTTTACTTTGTTGCAATTTTTTATTGGAATTTTAACTCTGAAAAAAAATAAAAAAATAAATAAAGGGTGTTGATTCAACATCGACACTTCTCATCTTTGAGATGTTTTTTCATGTTTTTTGTACAAAAATAGGAGTATTGGGGCTAAAGTTTCTCATTTTGAGGTTACATTTCTCATTAAGTTGGTAACCGTGTTGCCAGTGTGGGTGTGGATTTATGGGTATGCAAGCGTGGTCATGACGATGTAGTATACCTAAGGGGATAATATGGGATATAGAGGGAGGCACCCAAGGGAATAATGCAATGTAAGGATGATAAACAAAATGACCATTATTAATAATAAAGTGGTTAACCCACATTATACATGGGACTACAAGTAGTTAGAGAATAGAATGATAAGCTGATTGTATTGGATATATGGTATTGAGAGACTCATGGTATTTTATGTATGAATTTTATATAGAGGCTAGAGACTCTCCATTCAGGGATGTTCAGGATTATTGTATTGACAAGCATATGGCTTGTGGAGTGATCTCTTTCCTTAAGGAGTAGTTTTATGGTGTTCCTACCTCAAGTGTTTTGATATCAATAAAGATATGAGGTTATATCATCTATTTTCTTAGTTCATGGGCATATTTTCCATTGTTATATCTTTTCAAGTCAAATCTACAACAAGTGGCATTAGAGTTGTTTCTTGGGCAAAGTAGGGAGATTTTTTTTTTTCATTTTTGTAGGAACTTTTAAGGCGATGTGTTTGTAGATCAGATATAAAATTTTTCGTAAAAAAATTCCAAAAAAAATAGCGGATCTTAATTCTTTGCAAATAAATGCCCAATTTCAAAAAAGAAATCAATCGAATCGGAGTCCGAATGAGGGAGAAATCAGTCAAATCAATTGTTTTCCAAATATTGTTCTGACAACAATTAGTGAACGACATCTTTCCAGTAACTTTTTACAGTTTTGTGGGGGATTTTGAAATATAACTTCATATCTAATATCCTCTTGAAAAATCACCCAAATTAAAAAAAATAAATAAATAAATAAATAAAAAACATTCGAAACAGAGTCTGGATGAGGGGGATATCGTTGATTTAAAATTATCTCTTTTTTTTTTCTTTTAGATTTTTTTATGACAGCAGGACAGTTGCAATGCGAATCAGAGTTACCATATTGCCCGAATTGAGATTCAATCATGTGGGAAAATGCAGAATGGTCGTTCCATTTCTGAAAACATACTATAATAAGGATTTTGATCCATATTGACCAAGTTGTGGCCATTTTAGATTTGCCACATACAGTAGGTAATGTTTTTCAAAACTCTCATTCTTCTTCATGACTTCTACTAAGATGTGCTTTACAAGAAAATATGATGGCCCTACTATTGAAGAATTCCAAAACATGGAAAAGTCCAAATTTCCGAGATCTTTGAAAAAGGAAGCATGGCTTCTTTTTAAAGACGAAAATGCCATTTGGTGGGACTCACTTGACAACAAGAAGTTTGTAAGCCTTCCCGATGAATCATTTGAAAAATTCATTTTGGACAAATGGTCTCATGCTAGAAAACAAGATAATGAGAAACATATTGGGTTATTTTCTACTCGTATCTCCTTATTACATGTTCATGGATTTATTCAGAAAGAGAAGATCATTATGTTTATCAATCCTAGTTTCCAACATAATTTTATCAATGTTAATTTGGTAAAACAATTGCAAGTTCCAGCAAAACACATTAAAAACACACATGTTGATAATGAGGATGTTAAAATCTATAAAGATTTGAAGATTTCTACAGATATATATTGCATTCATATTTTTTTATTTCAGCTATGGATCATGTGGATGTTGTTTTGGGCTACCCTTAGATGGAATATGTTGGTACTGTTAATATTAATGTGCAGAACAAAATCCTAAATCTTTTGTATAAAAGGAAGAAAATTACATTGCAAGATATTTCCATCAGTAAGTAGGTAGAGTCTAAGGAGGCCCAAGTAGAAAATGTTGGCGTTGGAGCCTGATTATCTTCTTTATTTAGAGGTATCATCACATTGGACCCTATTTTTTAATGTGGCGGCAACACCGCCTATTTATATGCACTTTCAGGGGAAGCCAACAACAATCATTCGGAGCCCCCCCGGGTGGGGGATCGAGGGCAGCGCACCCGAAGCTAAAAACAGATGTAAAATTGCCTTGTAAAATGTTGTAATTTCATAGTCAATCTAGATCGTTCATTAGGCAAAAATCTGACAGTAGAAGTTATGCTTAATTTAAGGTTTTTTTTCCCTGGAAGGCAACCCCTTACTATATATGAGGGAATTGTATTATGGCTATCTAGATGTGTATTCTGAGCGAGAAAGAGAGAGGATATTGTATGAGAGCAAAGAGGGAATTACAACGGATCTGTTGTATGTTGTATCTCTTCATTTTGTTGGATAATATAAAAGGAAGGACTTCATGTTTCTACGTGGACATGGCCCAATTTGGGTGAGCCACATATATCTATGTCTCTGTTATTTTATGTGTATTCTGTGTTTATATTTATGCAATATTTTATGTTTTCCATTGCTTGTAATATATAATTTTCTAACAAAACACACTACACATCAGATGCAGATTTTGTGCTAGAAGTAATAACATAAGTAAAGCAACAACCATACGCGCCACAACAAGTACCAAACACCACTCAAGCACGAATAGTGGGGGTACCAAAAAAAGCACCAAACATGAGTGAGGAACCAATACTAGACAATTAACAAAATATATTCCATCAATTAAAGCTTCATCATATCACCACCTGCATCACCGAGCAAAACAACAACTTGAAAGGTGGCAACGAATTAACAACAAGGAAAATAACCCATGGACGACACATAGAGAGGTGCAACGATCCACCCAAAGCAAATCAACACAAAGGAACCACCAGAACCAATTTCCATCTCAAATGAGTGAGGCACTGGCTAGATTGAGTGTTTACATTTCTTTGGAATAGCTAGATGCATGTGCATGGTACCAATGAACTACTCTTTTGAGTAGATCTTATTATTTTTGTTCTTCTCATCTTTCAGGGAGAAAACATGTTTAAGGGGGTGGAATGTAGTATACCTAGGGGGGTTAATATGGGTTATAGAGGGAGGTACCCAAAGGAATAATGTAATGTAAGGATAATAAACAAATGGGCTATAATTAATAAATAAAGTGGTTAACCCACATTATACATGGGACCACAAGTAGTTAGGGAATAAAGTGATAAGCCCATTGTATTGGATATATGGTATTGAGAGACCCATGGTTATTATCTATGGTATTATATGTATGAAGCTTATATGGAGGTTAGAGACTCTCCATTGAGGGATATCAAGGATTATTGTATTGAAAACCATATGGCTTGTGGAGTGATCTCCTTCCTCAAGGAGTAGTTGTATGGTGTTTCCCTACCTCAAGGGTTTTAATATTAGTAAAGATTTTAAGTTCTATCATCTATTGTCTTAGTTAATGAAAATATTTTCCATTGTTATATATTTTTAGCTTAGATGTACAACATACTAGTACATTGATCAGAATTAAGCAAAATCGGGAGATGTGGATGAAATGTGTCTCCCTTGGTTGTACTCTAAATTGCAAAGGGTTTGGGCACCTGAAATATGTCATCCCCTTTCAGATGGTGGAAGATTGACGGAACAATTGTACTGTAATTTCGTTTAGAGGGATAAAGCAGACATGGGGTTTTCTAAGAAGCGATGCATTCAAGACTAAGAGGGGGGCTTTTGACAGTTGTTCATTTTGTCTTTGCCTCCATATGGATCATGAAGAGTAATTTCAAGAGAGCTTATGAAAAGTCTAGGTTCATGGTGATTCTTCAAGAAATATGTGTGAAATTTGATATTCTAACTAAGCCTAAAGGTTATGGGAAAGTCTTAAAAATAATATCTATAATGGTAGGTGAAGGAAATCTAAAAATTGGGATGCTCTTGTTGGACGAAAGAAATTCAATGCTCATCGTGTGTTTCACGACATGTTCTTTACATCCTATCGAGGATCCATTAACCCTCTTTATGTGTGTGTCTACTAACACCTGTGGGTTTTGGTGTAGTGGAAATCATGATTCGAGCAAGTGGTATTATTATGAAAGCTCTTTAGTTCGAAACGCACCTAGGTCAAGCTAGGGGGGGAGATTGTTGGACGAATGAAAGTTGATGCCCCCCATGTGTTTCATGGCGTGCCTAACATCCTCTTGAGGATTCGTTAACTCTCGTGATGTGTTTATTTACTATTAATTGTAGGTTTTGGTGTAACAATAATCGTGATTCCAATAGATCCTACTTCAAAATTTGGCTAGTTTGATGTTTCTTGTTACAACATTGTTGTGGGTGGTTGACCCGATCAGGAAAGAGACTTGGCTTGTTACATGGGGGATATAGTTTGGTAGTTATGATATTTGGTGTGTATGTTACATGAGGGACTCAAAGGTGTGGCTATAGATTCAATCTCGTGAAAGCATAAGAACCTATATGACAAATCACAAAAGCATTAGAGAAGAAGCATAATATGATTAAGAAGACGAGATTCACCAATAATAGGTTAAGACCCCTTAGTTGTGATTAAGGCATAATCATATGGTCTCAAAAGCTTGACCTCTACAATGGAGATGCTCATAGAGAACAAAATAATAATGAAGATGATTGTCAACTTGAGTTACAATGAGCAAGGGTCTCCTTCAATTAATAACTTTATAGTGTTTGTGTCTCTTATGTGTAGTGATATTTAGTATATGCAAGTCAAGTGTTGTAAGAACTTTGATACTTTTAAATAATCTATGCATTTAAATGTTTTAGAATAATAATAAATTGGATATGATTAGTTTTCACCTACCATTAATATTTATTTGTTATTTTTCAATTGTTATACCCACAAAAAGATGAAAATTAGATTTCACTAAGAAGTAATATTGATTTGTTATTATTTATATTTTCTTTTTAATTTAGCAAATTAATATATATTAAAAAAATTTTGTTTTTTTTAGACGTTTTATTTTTATTTTACAATTTTTTTTTTAATCAATAAAATCAATTTCTTATTAATTAAATTATTTGAATTTTTAAAAATTTAGTTATATTTATTATATCATAGTTTGAAATTGGAATTTGATTTTAAACAAAAATTAAGAGGGCGTTATGTATTTTTGAACTAAACTCCCATTTATTATTTATTGAAAATTTTAAAATTTAAAATAAATAAACCAATAAAATTTATTAATTATAACATTCATACATATTATAAATAAACTAATTTATTAAAAAATATAAAAGATATTAATTATTATTTTTGAAAATAAAAATTAATAAAATCAAATAATCAAGCAATATAATTAGAATATAAAGTAAAATGAAATAATGATAATAATAATGATTATGATTATAAAGATGATGAAATTGCCATAAAAAAATATGATTATAACACAAAGTGGATAATGATGATTATGTAAAGTAAGAGAAAGTGGATGAGGATAATAGTCAGAACAATTAAAGTGGATGATGACAAGAATGATGATGGGCTAGGGTGATAGTGATATCTATTTTATATTTACTTTTTTCGTTTATAAAAAGGAGTTGTCTTTAGTGCGACTTTTTGGGTTTTTTTGCTGTCGGAAGCTGGTGGAAAATTTTGAGGTGAAATCTTGATTTCTGTTATATAAACAGGGCTTTTGATTGTATATATGGATTTGGCACCCTCAAAAATCCTTGGGGCGCTTCTATTGTGCAGAGTTACTCATCAGACTTGTGATTTCAATAAATTTCTAATAGATTTTAGAGAAATTAGACTCGAAAAACCTGCCGTAAAAGTTTCCAAAATGTTGCACTAAAAGCAACTCTTTATAAAAATATTAAATAAATAAAATTTATCTTTTTTAAGTTTATTTATTTATTTCTAATTTTGATTTATTGAATTTTTTGAATGGGAACATTTTTGAAGTCTTTTTTATGAATGACTTTTGAGGATTTAGTTTTGTGAGATGGGTAGTATAATAGAAACTTGTGATTGATAGGAGAGGACGCCAACAAATCCAACAATAATAAAGGTGGTATGGTCAAATCTTTGAGTGATTTTCATGAATTAAATATATGTGGGTCATGGATTCTTAAACCATGGATTAGTCCCCCAAATTATGAACAAACTAGTAAATAACAAAACTACTTAAACCAAATTATTCATTAATTTTATTATAAAAGTAAATGTCTAAATTAAAATAAAATACAAACTAAGTGAGCATTATGTATTCCTATGTCTCTCTTTATATTTATAAGAGAATAAAAAATTAATTTATATAATATTAAATTCATAGATATTTAAAATTGTTATTTTTTAATATTTACAATAATTGTAAAATATTATGAATATTTTAAGGGAAAAATAATATAAAATAAATTATAGAAACATAATGATATTGAAAAAGCTATTAATTATTTGAATATTATTTTTAATAAAATATATTTGTTATTTTCAAAAATTTAGTTTTTTCCTACTATCCTATATTTATATTTATAGGATAAAAAAAAATAAAATTTATAATAAATTTAAATTCATAGATATTTAAAAGTGTTACTTATTAATATAATTTGTAAGATATTGATAGATAATTTTAAGTAGGAAAAAATATTATAAAATAATTATGAAATATAATGAATATTAAAACTATTAAATTCTTTGAATATATATTTCTAATAATATATTTATTATTTTAAATTTTAGTTTCACTAACCATTTTATTATTGAAGAATATTTTTTTTCTAGATTATGTGTTAGTGGTATAAAAAGAAGTGGAGAAAATGGTATCAATGGTTCTTAGTACAGGAAGGATTAGCACCACAAGTTGTCAAGAACATTACATGTAATTAAGGGTTCATTTTATTATGAACCATTATTGATCCATTTCAATCATGATTTAGTAAGTACTGAGATTAAATCATTTGACCTGAAAGTCTCTTTTAGAGTTCAAATCTCCAAAAAAGGTTTGCACCTAGAGATATTTAATTGCTCTAGATTCTTTGAAAATCTCTTTGGACACTTGGAAACTTGATCTTGAATTAGAGCATTTTTTAGATGTTAAAACAACATTTTTACATCAAGATGTGGACAAGGAAATACACATGGAATAGCCAAAGCGATTTGTTTAACATCACAAAAGAGGCTTTCTTTGGAGGTGTATGAATTCATTATATGGCCTAAAGCACTTAAGAAATGGTCCAAGAAGTTTGATTCTTTCATAGTGAGCTAGAATTATACTAAAAGTATGTACATTGTGTTTACTTTAAGATTTTGAATGATATATTCATTATATTGTTGTCAATGTTATATGTTGACAATATGCTTGTTGCGAGAAAAAATATGGTTGGGATTAAATGCTTAAGTGGATATTACTTGATATGGAGGGTCTAGGACTAAGAAAACAAATCTTTGACATAGGAGTATACTGAGATAAGAAAAATGGTAAGATCATGTTATTGCAATATAAGTATCTGGATAAAATATTCATAAAATTCAATATGAATAATTTGAAACTTGTGGATATCCCTTTAGCTTCACATTTTAAGATATCTTAAATTTTATGTCCCAATAGTGAATAAGAAAAGGATTGTGTGTCTCATATAAAATATACTAATACAATATGAATTTTAATGTATCCAATGATATGTACTACACAAGATATTTCACATGAATTTTGTATCACTAATAGATACATGGAAAATCCATGAAACATGAATTTGAATGTAGTGAAATGGTTGTTTTGGCATATTAGAGGTTCTAGTGTTATTTCGTCACATTTGATAATTGTATTTTTCCTCTCGCTTTGCTAACCCACATCTTGCACGTGATTTGGACAAGAGGAGATCTCGATTTGGACAAGGGGATATCTAGTTCTTAATACTTCTTTACCATTGTAGGAGAACCTATTACTTGGTTTTAAAAATTCAAGATACAATAAAAATACCCACTTATGATAGAGAGTATATTATTGTTTCACATGCATGCAAGGAAGAAATTTGGTTAAAGGGTCTTTTCGATGAGTTTGGAAGAACAAATATTCAAAGTGATATTCCTTGAGCTACTAATCTAGTATATAATAGTAAGACTATCCATATTGACATTAAATACCATTTTGTAAGACAAGTTGTTCATCGAGGTGGAGTAGAATTATACTAAAAGTAAGTATGGTCATTGTGTTTACTTTAAGAGTTTGAATGGTAGATTCATTATCTTGGTGTTGGTGGTATATGTTGATGATATGCTTGTTGCAAGAAAAGACATGGTTGAGATTAAATGCTTAAGTGGATATTACTTGATATGAAGATCTAGTAGCAACAAAACAAATCTTTGGTATAGAAAACATAGAGATAGGAACAATGGTAAAGGTCATGTTATTGTAACAAAAGCATGTGGATAAAATACTCACAAAATTTGATGTAAATAATCTAAAATATCCTTTTAGCTACACATTTTAAGATTTATTCAATTTTATTTAGAAGAAAATGATTATATTTCTTATATAACATATACTAATATAATAGGAATTTTAATGTATCTAATGATATGTACTATATAAGATATTTCACATGAATTTGTTGATATTATTAGATACATGGAAAATCTCTAAAGAGACAATATGAAAGTAGCAAAATGGTTGTTTCGATATATTAGAGGCACATGTGACTATTTTGTCACTTTTGATAATTGTATTTTTTCTATGGTTTTGTTTACTCAGATCTTGCACATGATTTGGGCAAGAGGAGATCTCAATTTGGACAAGGGGAGATATAGTTCACAATACTTCTTTACTCTTGTAGGAGAATCTATAGTGAGTTATAAAACTTCAAGATACAATAGTATTAGCCACTTTTTATGAAAAATATATTATTATTTCAAATGTATACAAGAAGGAAATTTGATTAAAGGGTCTTTTCAATGAGTTTGGAAGAACGAAGAAAAATGTGAATGTATTTTAGATGATAGTCAAATTCCTATTCATTTAGCTATTGATCTAGTCAAAGTCCTATTCATTTAGCTATCAATCTAGTATATCATAGTATGACTATGGATATTGATATTAAATACCATTTGTAAGACAAGTAGTTGATGGAGGTGGAGTAGCTCTTAACAGAGTCCATACTATAGAAAACTCTACATGCATATTTATAAAATATTTTTGTCTTTGTGTTTGGATTCTTTCAACTTAGAAAAAGGTGTTGAATAGATTTGGGAAGGGTATTAGGTAAATTCCTATCGAGGTGGACATTATTGAATCAAATAATTTTTTTAATACTAAAATTTACTTCAAGTAAATTTTTTGGTAGTTTGTATAATGTGTGGAAATTCATGAAAGTATTTGTGCCAACTTAAACATATAAGTATGTATCATGAGGGATAGAATGTAATGTTGTAAGCATGATATAAAAGGATTGTAATCTTATCCTTGAGTAGTAAAATACCATACCAATACATTACTCAAGGGATGTTTCCTTAATATGCTATAATGAGTTTACCACTTAAGTATTTGTCTTTTCTAAGTGCATTCTATGTGATTATTTCTTTAAAATTAATAATTTATTTAGAATCCTAATCACCACCAAAAAGGGAGGTGGTGTGGTGGTGAGGTGGTGTGGGTAGGGAGGAAGAAGATAGTTTTTTATATACTTATCAAATGAAAACACAATAAGAAATTATGATTTAACACACCAATCAAAGTTTTATACATCAATAAAAAAATCGACTCCTCTTCTTGGAATATTTGGATGGAGAGGAATTCATCTACTAATCGAAATAACAATTAACCATGACGGAGTTTATTGACTTTTAGATTCTCTATTAACTACATATCATGGGAAAATAGTCCAACCAATTAAATTAACATCAAAAACTGCAACCAATTCACTTAAATACATACATATATTTATATTGTTCAAAATATTAATAATCAACTTTTATGTAAACAACAAACTTTAATTTCAATACTTATTTATATCAAAATGATAATTTAAATTACATCAATATAATAATCACCATCTATATTTCCAAATGCATCTTAAATAATAACATTTTTTTAATATAATTACAAATAATACTTTATTTATTATAAAATTAATAATAGTATTGTAGTAACAATGCAGTGACAATTGTACATAACAACATCAATACTTCTACTCAGACTTTAATTTTATTTAAATCTTTACAGAGATTTTTGCTAAAACCATAATGCTTTTACTGTAATCTTTCTTACCTCTCGGTTATCTTACATACATTGATTTTTATGGGAAGGGATTTCCTCAAAGTTGAGATCAAAACGAAACTTGCATTTGATTCATTGTCCACACATACAAGTAAACTCTTGAACCCAAAGCTTTAGTTTGTCCACAATAAAAAACAAATAAATACAGTCTTTCAAGGGCGAAGCCTTATTAAACCCAACGATGGGCTTCACCTCTTTACCGATTAGCTAACATCAGAGTACAATCGAGGAGAGCCTTAAGAAAACAATACAACACCAATTTATAATCAATACCGAAATATATCATCAAAGTCCTCAAGTTTTTTATTTATTAATCAAAAGTGTCTTATGCGTAACATAAACCCTTAATGAATTGGTTCCCAATCATACAATTTAAGTCGAATATGAAATATATGTCCATGGGAAATGTTATATTTTAGTTCTATAACTATGGGAAATTCCAATTCCCAATTCATGCAATTTTAGGGGAAATGTTATATTTTAGTTCTATAACTATGGGAAATTCCAATTCCCAATTCATGCAATTTTAGAGGAAGATCAAATGTATAAGTCAACGGGAAAGGTTAGATTTTAGTTCTATAACTATAGGAAATTTTAATACTCAACCATATGATATTTGAACACCACAGATTTAAAAGAAGAATACTCAAAAACCATGAATACCTTCAATATGTTCATTGGAGTCCATTATTAAAAAACTATAAGAGAAATACATAGATACAAAACCATGAATACATTCAATATGTTTATTGGAGTCCGTTATTTATAAACTATAAGAGAAATACATAGATGCATATATTAATATGAATAGCAGTATAGTAGCTGTTGTAGCGAGGGTGACATCAAAGTGGCTGTCTTTTCTGGTTCTGTTCATGGAACTATGTACCCTGCACAGCACCCACACACAAACAGATTAGACGATTCAATGCACACTTTCCTAATCAGCGTACTGAAAATTTGGGCTAGTTGAAGAAAATGGAATAAAGAAACGTACTCCCGCATTTCTTGCCAGCGGAGCGATTGGCAATATTGCACCGCTTAGGAATGCCAATGGCGACAGCAGGGTTGATTCTAGCCTGCTTCGCTATGGGAGAAAGGAACACTGCACACATACAGGCGGGCATTTTAAGGACTTTCTTGACTTGGGTACAGCAGGCCGGAGGGACGCTTGCCTTAGCATTGTTGGCCGCTCCAATGCAGGGACTCAGACTGAGAGCCACGGTGTTAATGGGAGTCTTCCCACATTCACCAGCGCCATAAGCAGTCTGTAACATGAATGAGCTACA
>APFE031760114.1:19771-85028 GCA_000404065.3 Pinus taeda
TAAATTCATCTGGAAAAAAATCTCTATATAATTTTAATCATTAATAATTTGCAATTCCATAAAACTATTATGCTCTCTTAATTACATTGATATTTACTCTTCTAGTGATATTGCTAAAATTTTAATAAACTTTAAACAAAATTGGTGATCTCTGAAATTCAAAATGTAACCTTTGAAATTTTAAACAAAGCTTTTAACCTGGAAAAATATAAAACTTTAAAATATAACTTATTTAGATTACTTGATATAAAACCCAAAAATTAATAAAAAGCAAACAAAACGGTAACTTGCAAAAATCTATAAGTTCCCAGTTTTAGAAATTAGCATGTTTAGATAAAATTAATAAAGAATACTCTGAGATGAAACACATAAATTAAGTTAATGATATAGCTGAGTGATTGATTTTTGAAAGTGTTTTGTTTTTTTCTAAAATTTTAGTTAAATTGCTTTTAAAGCTAGGTTAAGTGGGTTGAAATGCCTTTACATATAGGTTGAAATGGGTTTATATATAGTTTATTATATTTGTTTATGGTATTAAGTATTTAGCTTTGCTTTTGACTGCATATTAGTTTGTTTTTTATTAACATTTTTTGTTCTTAATCTAATTAGTTTAACATTGGGAATTCAACTTTTGAATTTAGGCTTCCGTGATCCATAATTTATAATTGAGAAAAAAAAATCGGTAATAATCACATAAGATAATTTTATTGGAGGCATTTCAAGCCATCCACTGCGGACGATGAACCACAGTCAATGTTTCGAAAGGCATTAACTAAACTTATCTTACATTTAGGAGAGATCAATCGGACTCTCAAATCCATTAACTGTTGGATCTTCTCCTCTAAAACATTTCTAATGCAAGCTCACTGACATCCCTTCATAAATCCCATGTGGACTTATGAGCTAGGCCACATTTGCATCGGAAGCGCTATTATAAGCGTAATTCACATAAAATCCTGAACCATACAAAACTCGGAATGCACAGGAATACAAGGGAAACCCCACTCTGACCACGTAAATCGGACTTCAAAATACATAGACCCACATTCATAAATCTCATTGGGTCCGCTCCTTCATATGCGTTTTCCTTTTAAAACCCCGGGACAACTATGTTTTCACGATACACGGAAATACACTAAAACACATGAGAAATCTGACCCGAAACACATAAGGCCGAAGTCCGGACTCCAAATATTTTACACCCGCGTTCATAAATATCGGCAAGTCCGCTCTCGGTCTATCTCCTTTCCATTGCACCGTCCTTTGCATTCCCTGATCGCCGATCAAATCAAAATCGTTGATCCTCCACTCGATCCAACGGTTGACGTTGCATCCAATCAACGAAACCAATCATTGATCCTGCGTCGTAGATCTTCACCTCATTTGATCCAACGCCTCACAATGATATTGCTTGGACAATTAATACGAGAATTAACCGCCCGAAAAGTGGTTTTCTCTCTCCTCCTCGCTGCTACATGTTGAGCCACTAATGGAATTGGGCGGACTCGTGATATTACCACTTACCACTTAGAGTGCCCCCGAAACCATTTCCTATTGTAGGACTGCTTTTCTCACACATTAACGCCCCGCGGTTTACCCACGCGATAACCGTCGATCTTGTCTTCTACGTCATTGATCTTCCAAATCCAACGGATCTTATGTATCGTTTCTCCAACCTCCTCTTGGACTTTATCTCCTTCTATTGATGGATTTATGTGTTTTAACACGGATCCTCTGTGATACTTTGGATCAATGACTGGGTTTAAAGCGGCTTAAACACTGCTCTTTACACTAAGGACCCCAATTATGCTTTGAATGATGCGATTTATAATTTCAGGCATAAAAATAGAGAAAACACTTAGATTGATTCACAGGTGGATATATAGAGATAAAGGAAGGGTTCTAATAGAACCAACACCTTCACAAACACTGATATTTTATTCAATAATGAGTTGTAGAGTCTCGGCCCTTTGGATCGATTACAATAATAAAAAGATCTTGTTCTCTTGCTAGCCTCTATCCACACTTCAGCTAATCTATTCGACCCCTCCAACCTATCCAACCTCTGAATTATACGAAAAGATAACAATTTATACAAAAGTGGATTCATGAACCAATTATGGTTCAGATCGAGAAATCTCTCACTTTTTTCTAAAGAATCTCTTCAACTCCACTCTTTTCTAAACAAATGCTAAATCAAGCTTTCAAATCCTTCATATCTTATTCAAACCAAATAAATCTAACTATTTGGATTGATCTCTACACAAGGAGGATCAATCAACCACTATGCCATTTTCTTATATTTGACACTAAATAAACACTCTCACACATTTAAATAAATAAAATTAACTAATCTCTTATTTTCCAACCCCTTATTAGTCACAACATGTGATCATTCCATCACATTTCTGACTAGGTCTAAATACTCTTGTATCAAACTCCCAAAGTTGAAAGTTTTCATGGCCTCATGGTCATGTGTTTCTTCTGCTGATCATCTAGTATCCCAAACTTTACTTTGTAACTGGTCATCATTTCCATCATGCTGCGGATTCAATTCTTCTACCACTGTCACTTCTATTCCTCCAGGTTTCCAAATCTTATTTTGTTGTTGTCCTCTTTCCTTGTGATACAAATTCCTTTTGTTAATTTCTCTTCCTTGTTGTCCCTCTTCTTCACTGACTTCATCTTCCACAATTTCTCAACTTCCTCTTTACAATTTGTTCTTAATTAAACTCCACTGACATCTGTCTGCTGTACATTCTCCCTTACCATAGAAATTATGAAAAATTTCTATCCAATTCCACTTCACTCCTTTCATTTAAAAACTATTGTTTGTACTTTACAACGTCCATTCCATTATCATTAAAGATAATCCCTTCCTCTATGTTATCAGGTTCATCTAATAACCTTTCCAGAAAAATACAAATTCATTTATATTCAATAACTATGTCATTTGCATATGACTCCACCTTCCTGTATAAAACAGAGTTTCCATCACAATTGTCAGATTCAAAATAACTATAGTTTTCAATCTTCATAGATAATTTTGCCATCAAATCTTTATATTGTCTTTCTGCATAAGTTATGAAATTGTCATCAATTCTCATTCCAATAATTTTCTTTGCATTACACAGTGTTCCTTGTTCTAACACAAGATTATCATTCAACAGTTCAATAGCTAGGATTTCTTGGAGCATATCATTGTGAAGTATCTTTTCATCCTCTATACTTGTACCATTGCAACAAAATGATGTTTTATCTTCTCCTACAACAAAATTAAAATTATGATTTTCTAAAGCTTCTTCATGGTTTACAGATTCATAAAAATAATCCACTTTAAAATCACAGAATTCCTGAACTTCTGCATCTGTCAACATCATCATATATTTCTTCACAATTTCTATAATACTTTCATTTTGATTCTCTACTGAAGATATTTCATTATGGTTATCATCACAAACCTTCATTTGCTTATCTTCTTCTTTAATCATGACAGTTTCGCTGATAATACCATCATTCTCAAAATTATTAAATACATGCTCAAAATATCTTTTCGGTTTAGCCATCTCTTCCAGTGATCTCACTTCTTCATCAACATGCAGAAGTACATTGTCCAATTGTTATTCATTGCCTATCAAACCTGAAAACATACACAACATGTCAGTTTAAAAAATATAAGGCTCTTCATTTGAAGCCTCAGTGATCAACTCCTCATGCTTCTCTAAATTATTCTGATAGTTCACCAAGTTATTGAGAAATTCTTCCTCATTAAAGAAAACTTCTGGGACTGCAACTTTTTGATTATGCTTGGCAACTTCATCATAAGTTTGTAGAATACCTTTCTGTTTTGCACAACTTTTTCCAACACTTAGTTTACCCAAGTAAGATAACAATGTCTCCTCCTCTTCTATGATAAGACTTTGATCTCTCAAAGATTTCCTTGACTTAATTTCTTCAGCTGAGTTCTTTGTGTCAGTTTTCATTCTCTTTACTTCACAAATATAAAATGCATATGTTTCCTTTCCTTTTTCTATTTTCCATTGGTCTTCTATCCATGTTAAAATTCCTTCAAATATGACCCAATAAGTTTTCACTAAAAGAAGACACAACCATTTACTCATACCTTTTAATTTCTTCTACCAATTGAAGTCTTGAAAGTCTTTATGTATCTCCTTTTGTGGTTTTCTTGCCTCTGCCTCTTTCACCTTTTCATACACAGGTTCAAATTCATTAGGCTGCATACCTGCAATTTTACATTCACATAAATAGTTTATCCCAAAAATATGAGATCCTCTTGTCTGTGAAGATGTTACCAACACATTCCTCTCATTTTGATATGCATAGATTAGTTCTTCGTCACTGTCATCACTGTCTCCTTCCCCAAGGAGAGATCCTTTCTCTGGTTCACAAATGTATTCTACTCCATCATCAACTGTTCGGAGTATTAATTTCACAACAAACAATTCTCTAACAAGCCATTTAACTCTTTTTCCCACATAAAATCCTTTTTTCCATTTTTCTCTAATTCCTTTCCATACCAGCGTCTTCAAATGACTGAGTTCTATTTTCATCTAAGCCAACTCTATGTTCCTTTCTTCTTTACTCATTCCTTTGAGTCCAACTGCGTCAGCACTCTTTTTCCCCTGTTTCTGACTTTCCTTTGTACCCCTGTTATGCCTATCAATAGTCAATTCCATTTCTTCCTCTGGAGAACTTTCCTTGTTCACTAGTGAGCTGCAGCTAGCCTTTTCCATTTCAACTGTAACAAGTCTCCTTCATGCCTCACCAAACTTTCCTGAGTTTAGCCTTTTAGCACTTATTAATTCTTTCCTCGAACTTTTCACTGACCAACAATTCTACCCAGCGCTCCTCTTGCTGGAATTGTTATCTCCTATCCACAATCACAATTGTGGAGCTTGTTAGGGCCTAAATCTACTTCAGGCTGAGAAAGGGAGGTCTAGGATAATATCAAACCATGTTTAACCTGGTAGCTAGCCTTACCAGGTCGAGAGAGGGCTCTCTCTTTGTCAAACTCAATGAAAATTTATCAAGGAAGGCTTGAAATTACTGATATAAAAACTAATTTTAGGCTAGGTATGCTTGCTCAGAGGAATTTGTTTGATTTTAATGGTTGGTTGCTGGATCAAATGAGGAAGGCAGCCTTTGGTCCAGGAAATCAACACAGATTTGCAGAGTTTTCTGTGGGGCGAGGTAGGCAAGCATTTTAGAACTTTGAAATGAGTGTAATGGTGAGTCTAAAGACTGGTGAGGAGCTGGAGAGGGTAGGCAAGTGTCATGAGTCTTCTTCAGACAGTGGAAAACATGTAAAACTAAATAAACCCCAAGGCAGAGCACTAAAACACCAATGGAGTCTACCTTTTACACTTGATTAATTTAGTTATGCGGAATAAGAGAGATGATGGCACACATAAAGATAAGATCAACTGAAATTACAGAGAAGAAAACAATGCTAATTCACATTACCATAAGAATCCTACAAAATGCTGTAAAACCCTGGTTTATTTCTTTGACAAACTGCATAAGTGATGTACAAAGTAGCTCAATGCATCCACAAGAGTCCAACCTTGACAAATCACTAAGAAAGTACAAGATATAGGAATCAAACCACCTATGCTATCCATCAGGGGTCGAATCCATGAATTAAGGAGCTGTTTCAACAAGATCTAAACTAGGTATTGAAAAATAGGCAGTGGAACAGTTTGCCTCTAAAACTAGGGAAACTGATTCATTCAGCGCAAAACCACCTAAAACTGATGTATCTACCTCTTTAAGTCATTTTTCATATTTTTTACATCATAGTACATCAATTTACATCATATTACATCATGAATTTGACCATGAGAGAAGAAAAAGTCAAATTGGTAAAAAAGTATGCGAAAATCTGAGTTTTTGAGCAAAATTGACAAAATTTTACCTGTTGCGCAACGCCTTTTCCAAGGTGAGTTTGAAGGCCTTCCCCTTCACCAAATTAGCTCCAAGATGGCTTGTTGGAAATATTTATCTGTCTACTTTCAAGGAAAAATGGAATTTTTGGATTTGGTGTCCATTTGCCCCTTCAAAAATCAGTTCTCCCAAGGCTGCTTCTTGTGGGTCCAAAAAGTGGCAGAGAGGACATTTTTGAGGTGTTTTTTGCCCTTTAGGTGACCCAAATCTCCTCCAAACTTCATGAAACTTTTTGGGTTTTAGTAATTTTTCATGAGGAATCAAAAAATGCAAGCCATTTTTCAAAATTCTCAACTAGCTCAATGCGCAGTGCCAGTGGCGCTGCACATCAGAGGAAATTTCTTGTGTTTTGAAATTAAAATTTATGAAATGACAAAATTTCCTCCAAATTGTTTCAAAATTGGCAAGAGGCAAGCTTATCAATTGCTTTGTTGAGCGAAGGAAGCTTCAGCCAATATTTTAAGTTTATCTTGCTCCTTTTTTACTTTCAAAGCTCTCCTTAACATAGCTTTTAGGCTTCTTATCCTTGTCTTGCAAATTTTGTTCCGGGCCAAATAGTGATAGGCCATGTGGCGCAACATGTTCTTCTCCTTATTAGCCTTGTCAAGTGGCCTCTCAAGGTGGATATTCACTCTTTCCAACCATTATTCTCGGTCAACCTCTATTTCTTGCTCTAGTGAAGTCAGCTTGATTTTCCTCCTTTTTGCCACTTGCCGATTTTCCCCTATGGTTTGGAGCTCCATAATTGTTTGTTTGTCCTCCAATTGATTGTTCTGTTGTTCAAGGTAATTAATGACCCATTTAGCCCTCTCAAGGTCAAGTGATAAGGTTTGGATCTCAGTTTCTTCCTCCTTAATGATCACATCTTTGAGTTTTGAGCTTTGGGAGCCCAAACTAGTGTCCTCTTCTTCAACCAAAATAAAATCCTTGTCTTGGCCTTCAGAAGGCCCTTTATCATGCAATGGTTGATTTCCTCTATCCTGTACCTATTTTGCTAAAGAAGAAGGCAAAGCCCCTTTCACCCCAGGTGAAGATAACATTTGCCTATTGTCCGGTGAAGAGAACGAGACCCCTTTCACCCCTGGTGGAGATAATACTCGTTTGGCAGCTGCAAAAAGTCTTCTTGTGCCCTTTTCATAAGTTATAAACACAAGAATGTGAGTCTCTTCTGCTCTGCTTTCATGCTCTCTTTGTTGCCTGGGAGATGCACCTTCCTCTTGAGGTTCTGCAAAAATTTGAGGCCCCATGAAAATCTCATGGGCAATGAAGGTTTCCCATGGCACTCCTAACTGAGTGAACTGATGCACAACAATAATCTTGATGACAACAAAGTGATAAATGCTATTAAGCTACTGTGGGTATGGTTTTCTCTTTGCAAGCACAATCATCCTCTTTATGTTTTTGCAAATGAAGTATCGAATACTCATCATTCTAACCTTGTTAAAATGCATAAGCAATTTGATATGATAGGCATAGAGTCTGGAGAACCTTCCCTCACATGTGAAGTATTTAATGATGAGTTTCATTAGTGACTGATCCTCCAAAAACTTAAAAGGAAACACCCTGCGCAATTTACTATGATATTTGGCTTTAACGTAGGGTTCATAGTTTTGTTTGCTGATATTCTGTCTTTTGTTCCTTCTTTCCCCCACATCTGGCATAACATCCAAGTTCTATGGCAAAATGAAAGGTGCATATCTGGCAGCGATTGCTCGAGGTAGATTTAAAATTGGCCTTGGGGATGTAGGAGAAGTGGGAACAATGATAGCAGTTGATGTGATGGGTGTATGAGGTGTCGAAGGGGATGAAGAAATATTTGATGTTTGAGGTGTTGAAGGGGTTGATGGAGGAGAAGAGACTACAGATCTCTGATCAGATATGGTGGGCTGCATGAGAATGGTGGGAATAAAAGGAGGCTCAGTAGGAATTTCTAAACTGACACAATAGCGAATGAACTAAGAGTAGCAGATGCAGATTCTAAAAACTTAGGAATATTGGTAGCCAGAATTGAACTTTGAAGATTTAGAATATAAGCATCAATTGATATATTTTCTCTTTCAGTTTCAAGATATTGGACAAACTCCAGATTTAGAACAGTAGCACCAACTGCACTTTTAGGCTTAGTTTCAAACAATGATAGATCAAAATGTTCATCAAATGGGAGATATTTAAGATATTCAAAAACAATTGGGCATGAATGAGATCTAAACACGGAAATCACAAAAAAATTTTGGCGGAGAATTCTTGGAATGAGATTTGGGTTTTCATACATAGGAGGAGGATTAGGATCAGGATTGGCCCTAGTGTATCGTCTGGAAGCCAGTGTGTTGAATTATTGCCAAAAATCAAATTGACATTACAATCTTGTCAGCCTACTAAATTCTAAACTCATCATCCAAAGGTCTAGAATTATTTAATGTATTGGGCAATAGTTTTCAATTCTTCCACAAGGGTGTTTAGAATGCTTGCAAGTCAGATGTTCATTTCATAAACTAAACCAGAGATTGACTGAAATAGCATTCATCTACTATGCACTTGCAGAGCAAGAGTAGTTTGAAGGCTATCTGGCTAACTTTAGGCTTTATCTATAGTTTATAAAGCAAACAACAATAACAAACAAACAAACTTTTCATTCCCCAGTATGGTCGCCACTATGTTAGGGCCGAAATCTACCTCAGGCTGAGAAAGGGAGGTCTAGGGTAACATCAAACCATGCTTAACTTGATAGCTAGTCCTACCAACTCGGGAGAGGGCTCTCTCCTTGTCAATTTAAATGAAAATTTATCAAGGAAGGCTTGAGATGACTGATATAAAAACTAATTTTAGGCTAGGTATGCTTGCTCAGAGGATTTTGTTTGATTTTAATGGTTGGTTGTTGTATCAATTAAGAAAGACAACTTTGGGTCCGGGAAATCAACACAGATTTGCAGAGTTTTCTGTGGGGCGAGGTAGGCAAGTATTTTAGCACTTTGAAATGAGTGTAATGGTGAGTCTAAAGACTGGTGAGGAGATGGAGAGGGCATGCAAGTGTCATGAGTCTTCTTCAGACAGTAGAAAACATGTAAAACTAAATAAACCCCAAGGTAGAGCACTAAAACACCAATGGAGTCTACCTTTTACACTTGATTCATTTAGTTATGCAGAATAAGAGAGATGATGACACACATAAACATAAGATCAACTGAAATTACAGAGAAGAAAACAATGCTAATTCACATTAACACAAGAATCCCACAAAATGCTGCAAAACCCTGGTTTATTTCCTTGCCAAACTGCAGAAGTGATGTACAAAGTAGCTCAATGCATCCACAAGAGCCCAACTTTGACAAATGACTAAGAAATTACAAGATATAAGCATCAAACCACCTATGCTAGCCATCAGGGGTTGAATCCATGAGTCAAGGAGTTGTTTCAATAAGATCTAAATTAGGAACTGAAAAATAAGCAGTGGAACAGCTTGCCTCTAAAACTATGGAACTGATTCATTCAGTGCAAAACCACCTAAAACTGATGTATCTACCTCCTTAAGTCATTTTTCATCATTTTTACATCATAGTACATCAATTTACATCATATTACATCATGAATTTGACCATGAGAGAAGAAAAAGTCAAACTCGTAGAAAAGTAGGTGAAAATCTGAGTTTTTGAGCAAAATTGGTAAAATTTTGCCTGATGCGTAGTGCCTTTTCCAAGCTGAGTTTGAAGGCCTTCCCCTTCACCAAAATAGCTCTAAGATGGCTTGTTGGAAAGCTTTGTCTGGTTACTTTGAAGGAAAAGTGGAACTTTTGGATTTGGTGTCCATTTTCCCCTTCAAAAATCAGTTCTCTCAAGACTGCTTCCCGTGGGTCCAAAAAGTGGCAGAGAGGGCATTTTTGAGGTGTTTTTTGCCCTTTAGGTGATTCAAATCTCCTCTAAATTTCATGAAACTTTCTGGGTTTTAATAATTTTTCATAAGGAATCCAAAACTGCAAGCCATTCTTCAAAATTCCCAACTAGCTCAATGCGCAGCACTAATGGCGTTGCGCATCAGAGGAAATTTCCTGTGTTTTGCAATTAAAATTTATGAAATGACAAAAATTTCTCCAAACTGTTTCAAAATTGGCAAGAGGCAAGCTTATCAATTGCTTTGCTAAGCCAAGGATGCTTCAACCAATATTTTAAGTTTATCTTGCTCCTTTTTGACTTTCAAAGCTCTCCTTAACTTGGCTTTTAGGCTTCTTATCCTTGTCTTGCAAATTTTGTTCTGGGCCAAATAGTGATAGGCCATGTGGTGCAAGATGTTCTTCTTCTTATTAGCCTTGTCAAACAACTTCTCAAGGTGGGTATTCACTCTTTCCAACCATGATTCTCGGTCAACCTCTATTTCTTACTCTAGTGAAATCAACTTGATTTTCCTTCTTTTCGCCACTTGCCTGTTTTCCCTTATGGTTTGCAGCTCCATAATTGTTTGTTTGTCCTCCAATTGCTTGTCCTATTGCTTAAGGTAATTAATGATCCATTTAGCCCTCTCAAGTTCAAGTGATAAGGCTTGGATCTCAACTTCTTTCTCCTTGATGATCACATTCTTGAGTTTTGACCTTTGGGAGCCCAAATTAGTGTCCTCTTCCTCAACCAAAATAAAATCCGTCTTGGCCTTCAGAAGGCCCTTCATCATGCAATGGTTTCTTTCTTCTATCCTATACCTATTCTATCGAAGAAGAAGGCAAAGCCCTTTTCACCCCAGGTGAAGATAGCATCTACCTGTTTTCCGGTGAAGAGAACGAGACCCCTTCCACTCCTGGTGGAGATAATACTCGTTTGGCAGCTGCAAAAAGTATTCTTGTGCTCTTTTCATAAGTTATAAACACAGGAATGTGAGCCTCTTCAGTTATGCTTTCATGCTCTCTTTGTTGCCCGGAAGGTCCACCTTCCTCTTGAGGTTCTGCAAAAATTTGAGACCCCTTGAAAATCTCATGGGCAATGAAGGTTTCCCATGGCACTCCTAACTGAGTGAGCTGATGCACAACAATAATCTTGATGAAAGCAAAGTGATAAATGCTATTAAGTTGTTGTGGGTATGGCTTTCTCTTTGCAAGCACAATCATCCTCTCTATGTTTTTGCAAATGAAGTATGGAATACTCATCATTCTAACCCTGTTAAAATGCATAAGCAATCTGATATGATAGGCATAGAGTCTGGAGAACCTTCCCTCACATGTGAAGTATTTAATGATGAGTTTCATTAGTGGAACATACCGGTCCTCCAAATACTTAAAAGGAAACAACCTGCCCAATTTCCTATGATATTTGGCTTTAACGTAGGGTTCATAGTTCTGTTTGCTGATATTATGTCTTTTGTTCCTTCTTTCCCCCACATCTGGAATCCTAGTTGCTTCTACAATAATGGCTAGTAAAAGAGTGAAATTGATGCCAACAAGCTGTACCATATTGTCCTTTGTTGATGAGAAATTGCCTAGCTAATTCATGATGATACTTAACCCTCTCAACTATTTCACAAAACTCAAAGCAAGATTGGTTTCTGAAACAACTGGTGGCAATGGGACAAGCAAGAAGTTCAACAATGCTAATAGGCTCCTATCTAATTATTTTCCCACCCTTGTGAGGTCTCCTAGGTTGTACATTCCTTTCTCTTGAACTGTGACTTTGTGTTTCTTCTTCATAGCTTGGGTCGCTGTTTCTTACCATGATGCTTAGTGTTGTCTTAAAAAGATAATGTGATGAAGGTATGGTGAAAAATGGTAATGGAGGACAATGGTAATGAGTATGAAGAGATTTTACTCTTGGGAAATGGAATTGGGGAATGAAGGGATTAGTTTTGAGAAACTAGGGTTTAGAGAGGGATTTAGGGTTTGGTGAGGAAATTACTTGTTTTAGGGGAGTGGGATATGGAAAATGGGAAAAATGGAGTGTTTTAGGGTAATAAAAGAGCGAAAAGGGTTTAATAATGTTTTTTGTAACGATAGAATGAAAATTGCACAATAGAATGGCAAACAATGAAGAGAAGCTAGGGTTTCATTTTAAACATGCAAGACTCATGAACAACAAAGTGTGACCTCAAATTCAGCTTTGGGATGATGTTAACTTACTTGTAGCATGAAGATGCAACAATTTTGAGGGTTATGGCATGATTTGGAACAATTTAGGAAGATCTGGACTGATGCGCAGCGCCCGTTCAAAATAACACTGCAAGAAAGCTTCTGATGAGCTGGAAATGAGGCCTATTCCGGGACAAATGCCCGCAATTTTTGTAATATTCAAAACTGATTTTTTGAACATAATATAATACTATACTGCTTTTTCTTCTGAAAAAAGAAAGCCTCTGATGCGCACCACTAGCCTGATGTGCAACGCACTGCCTCTAATGTGTAGCGCTTGGCCAAGTTGCTTTGAAAAACAAGGTTTTTTGTCTCCTTGGCTCCAAATTGCGATTTTTGACTCTCCAAAGGATTTTTGCTCAATGAAATGATAAATGGAACCCCTTTCACTTTAAATATAGATGACTTCAAATTTTTGTTTATTCTCAAACCCACTTTTCTAATGTCAAAGTCACTTTTGGTCTTGAGCTCTGTTTTTCCATTGAAATTGACTTTTCTTAATCATTTGGTAAATTGATGCATTGATGCTTGTGTTTTTGTCTGCAGTGGTTGGAGTTGGCAAGGTGAGCAAGGGCAGCAGCTCTGAACTTATTACATATAGAAAATATTGAAATTACATAAAAATTTTGTACATAGAAATAAAAACTTTGTTTTACCTCAAAACAGGGTTTTGAGGTTAAAACCATTTATTGAGCATATCATCATTGAAATTTTGATTTTGTGAACTTATTAGACCTCCTCATGTGCCTACTGACCGTTTATTGAGTTTTTTGTTGACTATGGCGACAAACCCTAGACCTAATGAGACTTAAAACCCTAAAAATGATTTTTGCAATGTAATGACAAAAAAAATGACTGTAAATGACTTGAACATGTGAAAATAGGCCAACAGGTAAATGACATGAAGGAAATTGACAATGAACCACTATCATCAGTTGATCCATGACGCAATGAAATGCAACTGAATGGATGGGACACCTAAAATGCATGCAAAAAGATAAATTTGATCACTGATGGAGGGATGAAGATACCGACACTAACATTGGCTCCAATGGGGATGGTAGCTCCTAGGAGGTGCCAAGAACTACAGATCTCTGGATAAGCAGACCACTGCCTCTTCCATTGGGCAAAATGGAGTCAATAACTTCAACAAACTAAAACCAATATCTTGACTCAAAACTGACTCAATTACAAGACTGAAAATTGACTCAAACAACCTACACTAAATAACCAAAAACTGAAATCAGACCTTCAGTTTTATAGCCTTCACTTCGGGCCCCAAACTGAATGAATGATGACAGTATATGCTTTGCAATGAAGGAAATAAAATGGTATGTACAATGACAATTTAAAACAACATAAAACTTCTCAAAGATAATACCGTTTCAGCAGTCGACCATTGACCGGCCCTCCTAGACAATCTTCCCCGTTCATTTCTTTGAGGAGAAAATCATTTTGACCTCGATATGCAACAATTCTATATGGTCCCTTATACAGATTCTCGAACTTTTTATGTTTGCCTTTGTCCTTGTTTCTAGCATCCCACTTTAGCACTATGTCTTCAATCTGAAACTTATCTGCCTTTGCCTTCCGATCATAGATTTTCTTGATTCTCTCTTGCAACTTAAAGGTATTCTGAAAAACCTCCTCTCTCGTCTGTTGTAAATTGATCATTTGGCTTATTCTTTGCTGAAAATGATCCTCCTCGCTGCCAGCTTCCTGCAAAAGTTTTACAATCGGGATTGTGAGAGATGTCAGGAACACCGTGTCAATACCATATACTATTTCGAACGGAGACATGCCGATTTACTTCTTCTTACTTACTCTATCCGCCCATAGTGCATTAACCAACTTCTTGTGCCAACTCTTTTTGTTTGTTTCCAGCAGCTTTTTGATGATGTTGACCAATGATTTGTTCGAAGATTCAGCCAATCCGTTACCTTGCAGATAGTATGCAGTGGAATGCCCCAAGGTAATTTGATATTTGCTACAAAAATCAATCATCTTTTTGGACTTGAAAGCTGTTGCGTTATAGGTAATCAGCTTGTTAGGACAACCAAAACATGACAAATTATTTTCAAGAAACTGAATTATTACCGCATCTGTAGCCTATCGAGTGGGGATTGCCTCATTCCATTTTGTAAAATAATCCGTCGCTGTTAAGATCCACTTGTACTGAGCTGAAGATGTGGGATGAATCTCTCCAATAAAATCTAGGCCCCACTGCTGAAACATAGCACTTACTTCAACTGGCTTGAGAGGTAGAGGCTGCAATTTTCTCCTTCCCTGAAAAATCTGGCATTCATGACAGCTTGTAACAGTTTTATAAACATCAGCAAAGAGGGTAGGCCAATAGTACCCTGCTCTCAAAATTTTATTAGCCGTCGTCTTCCAAAATAGGTGACCTCGATAGTCTCCCTTGTGAAAATCATCCATGACCTGTTTTGCTTCCTCCTCAACCAAAAAATTCAGCAAAATACCTCCGGGAATACAGTGCATTATTCATAATACAAAATTTCATCCTTTAGTTTTAGAGTTCTACTTTTATTTCTAGCCATCCCCAGTGGCGGTGAAAGGTGTTGGAGCACATATACAATATCTGAATACCAAGGAGAATGGAGAAAAAATTCAGATACCTGAACGAGTGCACTGTCTTCATCTTTTTTGGACATAGCAAAAATCAGGTTTATGTCCAAGGCATGCAAATTAGACTCCGCCATCAGTTTTGCTAGACCCTGCCCCTTGATGAGCTTTGTTGGCTTTATCTTCAAATCATATTCTAACAAAGTTGCAATCCATTTGCCTCGCCTCCCTTCCTGATCTGTTTGTACCAAAACATCTTTGACGGTTGCGTTAGGGACATAAGCAAGAATATGAGAGTGCAGAATATATACCCGGAAATCTTTCAAAGCTTTCACCAAAGAAAGAGCTTGCTTCTCAATAATGTTATATTTTAAGGCTGCATCTCTTATTGTCCCACTGAAAAAAGGCAATTGGCTTTTCAAGCTGGTCTCTTTTCTGCATTGGAACTGTCGCCATAATATGTTGAGAAGCGAATGAAAATAATATGAAATCTTGGGAATAATCTAGGCTGTTTAAAATCGGAGCTGAAAAAAAGCCAACTTTACCAAGTTGAAAGACTTCATGGCTTCTTCGGTCCACTTTACCACACTATCTTTCTTCAACATATTTGTAATTTCCCTCAAGTGTTCAACTAGATCTGGCACAAAACGACATAAGAAGTTCATCTAACCGTTAAATGCTTGGATCTTTTTTACTACGAGGAAAATCAATTTTCTGAATGGATTCCACTCGAGCAGGATCGATCTGGACACCCTCCTTGGATATTATGTGACAGAGAAGCTTCCCTTCATCCATGGCAAACAAGCTCTTTTTGGGATTGAGTGATATGCCATATTTTCTGCAATGCTGAAAAACAATTTTCAGATGGTAAAGATGCTCCTCATCTGAATTGGAAAAGACAGTCAAATCATCAAGATACACTACTAAAAATATATATTTTTCATTTGCAAAGGCGATGTCCATAGCCCGTTGAAATGTTGCACCAGCATTCTTTAAACTGAATGGCATCTTGGCATAATGGAATGTTCCCCACGGAGTGGTGAATGTTGTTTTGTCCCTGTCATCCTCATGGACCAAAATTTGATTTTATCCGGCATACCCATCGATCATCAACATATGAGATGCCCCAACTACTCTTTGGAGTATGTGGTCCATTTTTGGCAACGGATAATTATCTTTCAAAGACACCTTATTCAAATTTCTAAAATCAATGCACAATCTAATCTCACCTGTCTTTTTCCGCACGGGCACCAAATTGGAAATCCAATCTGAAAATCTTATTGGAATGATTATACCAGCCTTGTACAATCGATTCACCTCTTTCTCTATTGATGGAAACAACTTCGGATTTATCCTTCTCAACTTCTGGCGAAATGGCTTCTCGTTTGACTTGATTGGAATGAGGTGCTAAATTAAACTTTTATTGTACTCCTTCAAGTCTATATAGTCCCATGCAAATACATCAGTAAATGAAGACAATAAACTAATGTATTTTGTCTTTACCTGATGAAGTAATGCCTTTGACAACTTCACCATCTTTGGATTTTCTGTTGTTCCGATATTCACACTTCAACTCCCTTTTCGGTCGGTAGTAAGATTGGTTTCCAGGCTACATCATCTTGGTCAAATAATTCCTCTAAAGGTATAAGGCCTTTAGGGATGACATTGTCCTTTAGCTGCAAAACTTCCATCCGATTTACCTCTATTTTAGGTTCACCATCATCTTGCTCGCCATCTATAGAAGTGTCTTTATATTTGTCTTCATTTTGCATAAATTCTTCAATCTCTTTGTCATCCTGAAACACCTGCTAATATCTTAGATTATCAGGGACAGTTGGGCAATGCTTCACATGAATTTCAAACTTATTGTTTGAATTCATCGGGATCTTTAAGTTACTTGCAGCTGTAACAAGGGAATCTGCAATAACATTTTGTACACGAGGGACACATGTCAAAGTATAATCTGGAAACAACCTCAAAATATCTAAAACCGTATTACCTTAAGCCCTCATTCGAGGATGTTTGGCTTGGTATTCACCCTTGACTTGTTTGATTACTAATTCGGAGTCGCCATAAACTGAAATTCTCTTTGCATTCAACTTCTTGAGGATTTTCAAGTCTGCATTTAGTGCTTCATATTCGGCTTCATTATTGGAACAATCAAAAACCAATTTATATGAACAAACTCTTACATTACTCAAGACTTTATTTGGTAGGAAAATAGGGCTGCATATCCAAATACCAATTCCGGCACCATCCTTACCTGCTACTCCATCAAAGTCCATACTCCATAAACCGGCTTCTTCCTCCAAGTGCTGGAATTCTGCCTGCTCTTCTACCTTTGGCTGCTGTCCATCAATTTTCTGCTCCTGGCAGAATGTTGACTGTTTAGTGGTATTTTCAAGCCTTTGTCTCTCTTGATCAAGTACAACGCTAAATTTTTTTGTTATCTCTGGTATTTCTTCAACTTCAACTAATTGACTATTTACATCATTGAAACCACTGTCAGAATAAAGAACAAAAGATTCTAAATCTGTATGTACATAATGAATTGGATGACTCAAAGGTTTCTCCTTGCTCGTGATCATATACTTCATCTTTTTCTCCCTATATAATTTCCTCAACTGACCAAAGACGAGAATAGTGGCATAAGAGAAATCTAACTGCAATGTCCCTTTGAGTTTTCCACCCCACGACTTAGATAAAAGCATGCCAAATCTAGGGGGAATGTCGGCCACAACTACATCCATAAGAACATTCTTTGTTGGAATTTGATCTAAAGTCACAACCAAATCTTTAATGAGACCAATACATCTGACCCTACCATAATCAAAGGAATAAAGATCGTGATATTTGCGAATGATATCCAAACCCAATTTTTCCATAATTTCCTTTGGCATCAAGTTGTGAGATGCTCCTAAATCAAACATGGTGTTGTGCAAGACATAATCATGCAATCTAAGCTTGATGTAAAAAGGGGCTACATCATTATCCTAAGATTGACCCTCCAATGCCGAACCAAAGATAAGCTCGGATTGGTCATCTTCCACATTAACCATATCAGACAGGGTATCTATATTCAAAATCTTTGACACTTGACCTTTATAACTGTTATTCTTCATTAATTCAGTCAAAGGTATTGACACTTTTAACTTAGCAATCTCATTTTCTAAGCTAAAGGCTGTAGTTTTCTCTACCTCTTTGACTGGAGCATCCTTCTTTTCAGACTTCTTTTTTGTTGCACTTGGCTGATTTGAATTTTCATTTGCTGATTGAACTTTGTTGGAAGTAGGATCTGCTGGCTCCTTTCCCTTTTTCTGAACATTTGGAGAATCATTCTTTGGTGGTGTTGCTTCCTTCCGCTTTTGAATTGGATTGATCGGTACATCCCTACTTCTGAGTGAGTACGGTCTTTGCTGCGCTATCAATGCATTCATATATCCCCTCTGATATTCATCTGATTCCTCTTCTAGGACTGTTTCATTTGCCAATATAAAATCTTCATCTTTTTGTACAGTTGGGCTTTCTGAATACTCTTCATCTTCGGTGATATAAATTGGCAAACCATCTGGTGTAAAAAAGTGATTCTTCTCTCCTATTAGAGTCTCATCATCCTCTGATTCAGTGACATGGACATAGTTTTGTTGTAATGGTGTTTTGACCTGCTGCTGAGCTGATGGATCTTGCGCTCTTTGTTCCCGTTGCTTAATTCTGAACTGTGGTTGCTGCTGACCGCCGAAATATAGATTTCTGACCTCTGTCTCGAGCTTATCTGCAATGGTTAATCTATCGAACATCTTCTCAAGCTTACGAAGCAAATGATCTGAGGAAGAAGCTTCTTCTTTTATGGTCACCTTCTTCTTGGTCTTTGTCCTAGCTCTCTTAGCTAGCAGATTTGCCTCCACACTCACTGCAAGTTTCTGCATTTCCTCTAATGTAGCCGAGTCTCTTTCTCTTAATTGATATGCCATGTCGAGATCAAAGTCATCGAGAAATTTTATCAAAGCCAACCCCATTGGTGACTTGATATTAGCTGGAATAGCATTATAAACAGTATTGAATCTAACACAGTAATCCTAGACACTTTCACTAACATTCCTCTTTATGTTTTCATACTCGGAAATGATTTGGAGTGGACTTTTCTGTACCTCCCAACGATCCAAAAATTGTCTTTGAAGAATCGCCAATGTATTGATAGTTCCAGCAGACAATGCTCTAAACCACTTTCGCACATCGCCTCCAAAAGTTTGCACAAATAATTTCATAGTCACATTCTCTTCATCTATCTCGTGGAGATCAAAGAAATCACTCATCCTATCAACATGCTACTGTGCTGTGATACCTTGGGTAGCATCAAACAATGGGATTTTACTTTGGTAATCAGCAGGCATAACATCCAAGTTCTGTGGCAAAATGAGAGGTGCATATCTGGCAGCCATTGCTCGAGGTGGATTTAAAATTGGCCTTGGGGATGTAGGAGAAGTTGGAACAATGATAGCAGTTGATGTGATGGGTGTATGAGGTGTCGAAGGGGATGAAGAAATATTTGATGTTTGAGGTGTTGAAGGGGTTGATGGAGGAGAAGAGGCTGCAGATCTTTGATCAGATATGGTGGGCTGCACGAGAATGGTGGGAATAAAAGGAGGCTCAGTAGGAATTTCTGAACTAGACACAACATTGGATGAACCAAGAGTAGCAGATGTAGATTCTAAGAACTCAGGAATATTGGTAGCCACAATTGAAGTTTGAAGATTTAGAATATAAGCATCAATTGATCTATTTGCTCTTTCAGTTTCAAGATATTGGACAAACTTCGGATTTAGAACAGTAGCACCAACTGCATTTTCAGACTTAGTTTCAAACAACGATAGATCAAAATTTTCATCAAATGGGAGATCTGAAAGATATTGAAAAACAATCGAACATGAATGAGATCTAAACACAGGAATCACAGAACTTTCTTGATGGAGAATTCTTGGAATGAGATTTTGGTTTTCATACACGGGAGGAGGATTAGGATCAGGATTGGCCCTGGTGTATCGTCTGGAAGTCAGTGTGTTGAATTATTCCCAAAAATCAAATTGACATTACAATCTTGTCAGCCTATTGAATTCTAAACTCATCATACAAAGGTCTAGAATTATTTAATTTACTGGGGCAATAGTTTTCATTTCTTCCACAAGGGAATTTAGAACGCTTGCAAGTCAGATGTTTAGTTCATAAACTAAACCAGAGATTGACTGAAGCAGCATTCATCTACTATGCACTTGCAGAGCAAGAGCAGTTCGAAGGCTATCTGGTTCACTTCAGGCTCTGTCTGTAGTTTATAAAGCAAACAACAATAAAAAACAAACAAAATTTTCGTTCCCCAGTATGGTCGCCACTATGTTAGGGCCTAAATCTACCTCAAGCTGAGAAAGGCAGGTCTAGGGTAACATCAAACCACGCTTAACCTGGTAGCTAGCCCTACCAGGTCGGGAGAGGGCTCTCTCCTTGTCAATCTCAATGAAAATTTATCAAGGAAGGCTTGAGATGACTGATATAAAAACTAATTTTAGGCTAGGTATGCTTGCTTAGAGGAATTTGTTTGATTTTAATGGTTGGTTGCTGGATCAAATGAGGAAGGCAACTTTGGGTCCGAGAAATCAACACAGCTTTGCAGAGTTTTTTGTGGGGCGAGGTAGACAAGTATTTTAGCACTTTGAAATGAGTGTAATGGTCAGTCTAAAGACTGGTGAGGAGCTAGAGAGGGCATGCAAGTATCATGAGTCCATTTCAAACAATAGAAAACATATAAAACTAAATAAACCCCAAGGCAGAGCACTGAAACACCAATGGAGTCTACCTTTTACACTTGATTCATTTAGTTATGCATAATAAGAGAGATGATGGCACACATAAACATAAGATCAACTGAAATTACAGAGAAGAAAACAATGCTAATTCACATTACCACAAGAATCCCACAAAATGCTACAAAACCCTGGTTTATTTCCTTGCAAAACTGCAGAAGTGATGTACAAAGTAGCTCAATGCACCCACAAGAGTCTAACCTTGAAAAATGACTAAGAAAGTACAAGATATATACATCAAACCACCTATGCTAGCCATCAGGGGTCGAATCCATGAGTCAAGACTTTGTTTCAAGAAGATCTAAATTAGGAACTGAAAAATAGGCAGTGGAATAACTTGCCTTTAAAACTATGGAAACTAATTCATTCAGCTCAAAACCACTTAAAACTAATGTATCTACCTCCTTAAGTCAATTTTCATCATTTTTACATCATATTATACCAATTTACATCATATTACATCATGAATTTGACCATGAGAGAAGAAAAAGTCAAACTGGTAGAAAACTAAGCGAAAATCTGAGTTTTTGAGCAAAATTGGCAAAAGTTTCCCTGATGCACAACACCTTTTCCAAGCTGAGTTTGAAGGCCTTCCCATTCACCAAATTAGCTCCAAGATGGCTTGTTGAAAAGCTTTGTCTGTCTAATTTCAAGGACAAGTGGAATTTTTGGATTTGGTGTCCATTTTCCCCTTCAAAAATCAGTTCTCCCAAGATTGCTTCCTGTGGGTCCAAAAAGTGGCAGAGAGGACATTTTTGAGGTGTTTTTTGCCCTTTAGGTGACCCAGATCTCTTCCAATATTCATGAAATTTTTTTAGTTTTAGTAATTTTTCATGAGGAATCCAAAAATGCAAGTCGTTCTTCAAAATTCCCAACCAGCTCAATGTGCAGCGCTAGTGGCGCTGTGCATCAGAGGAAATTTCCTATGTTTTGCAATTAAAATTTATGAAATGACAAAAATTTCTCCAAATTGTTTCATAATTAGCAAGAGGAAAGCTTATCAATTTCTTTACTAAGCCAAGGAAGTTTCAACCAATATTTTAAGTTTATCTTTCTCCTTTTTGACTTTCAAAGCTCTCCTTAACTTGGCTTTTAGGCTTCTTATCCTTGTCTTGCAAATTTTGTTCCGGGCCAAATAGTGATAGGCCATGTGGTGCAACATGTTCTTCTCCTTATTAGCCTTGCCAAGCAGCTTCTAAAGGTGGATATTCACTCTTTCCAACCATGATTCTCGGTTAACCTCTATTTCTTGCTCTAGTGAAGTCAGCTTGATTTTCCTTCTTTTTGCCACTTGTTGGTTTTCCCTTATGGTTTGCAGCTCCATAATTGTTTGTTTGTCCTCCAATTTCTTGTTCTGTTGCTCAAGGTAATTAATGATCCATTTAGCCCTCTCAAGTTCAAGTGATAAGGCTTGGATCTCAGCTTCTTTCTCCTTGATCACATCCTTGAGTTTTGAGATTTGGGAGCCCAAATCAGTGTCCTCTTCCTCAACCAAAAAAAATTCCTTGTCTTGGCCTTCAGAAGGCCCTTCATTATGCAATGGTTTCTTTCCTCTGTCCTGTACCTATTTAGCTGAAGAAGAAGGCAAAGGCCCTTTCATCCCAAGTAAATATAGCATCTGCCTGTTGTTCGGTGAAGAGAACGAGACCCCTTCCACCCCTGGTGGAGATAATACTCGTTTGGTAGCCGCAAAAAGTCTTGTTGTGCCCTTTTCATAAGTTATAAACACAGGAATGTGAGCCTCTTCAGTTCTGCTTTCATGCTCTCTTTGTTGCCCGGAAGGTCCACCTTCCTCTTGAGGTTCTGTAAAAATTTGAAGCCCCTTGAAAATATCATGGGCAATGAAGGTTTCCCATGGCACTCCTAATTGAGTGAGCTAATGCACAACAATAATCTTGATGATAGCAAAGTGATAAATGCTATTAAACTGCTGTGGGTATGGTTTTCTCTTACAGTCATCCTCTTTATGTTTTTGCAAATGAAGTATGTAATACTCATCATTCTAACCCTGTTAAAATGCATAAGCAATTTGATATGATAGGCATAGAGTCTGGAGAACCTTCCCTCACATGTGAAGTATTTAATGATGAGTTTCATTAGTGGAACATACCTGTCATCCAAAAAATTAAAAGGAAACACCCTGCCCAATTTATTATGATATTTGACTTTAATGTAGGGTTCATAGTTCTTTTTGCTTATATTTTGTCTTTTGTTCCTTCTTTCCCCCACATCTGGCATCCTAGTTTCTTCTGCAATAATGGCTAGTGAAAGAGTGAAATTGATGCTAGCAAGCTGTACCATATTGTCCTCCATGTTGATGACAAATTGCCTAGCTAATTCATGATGATACTTAACCCTTTCAACTATCTCACAAAACTCAAAGCAAGATTGGTATCTGAAACAAGTGGTGGCAAGGGGACAAGCAAGAAGTTCAGCAATGCTAATAGGCTTCTCTTTGATTATTTTCCCACCCTTGTGAGGTCTCCTAGGTTGTACATTCCTTTCCCTTGAACTATCACTTTGTGTTTCTTCTTCATAGCTTGAGTCACTGTTTTTTGCCATGATGCCCAGTGTTGTCTTAGGAAGATGATGTGATGAAGGTATGGTGAAAAATGGTAATGAAGGAGGACAATGGTGATGAGTATGAAGAGATTTTACTCTTGGGAAATGGAATTGGGGAATGAAGGGATTAGTTTTGGGAAACTAGGGTTTAGTGAGGGATTTAGGGTTTGGTGAGGGAATTAGTTGTTTTAGGGGAGTGGGATGTGGGAAAATGGGATAAATGGAGTGTTTTAGGGTAATAAAAGAGTGAAAAGGGTTTAATAGTGTTTTTTGTAATGATGGAACAAAAATTGCACAATAGAATGGAAAACAATCAAGAGAAGCTAGGGTTTCATTTTAAACATGCAAGACTCATGAAGAACACAAGTATGACCTCAAATTCAGCTTTGGGATGATGTTAACTTACTTGTAGCATGAAGATGCATCAATTTTGAGTGTTATGGCACAATTTGGAACAATTTAGGAAGATCTGGACTGATGTGTTGCACCCTCCTGATGCGCAACGCCCTCCTGATGCGCAACGCCCATTCAAAATAACATTGCAGGAAAGCCTCTGATGCTCAACGCCCATTCAAAATAACATTGCAGGAAAGCCTTTGATGCGCAACGCACTGCCTCTGATGCCCAGTGCTAGGCCAAGTTGCTTTGAAAAACAGGGTTTTTTGTCTCCTTGGCTCCAAATCACGATTTTTTATTCTCCAAAGGATTTTTGCTCAATGAAATGATAAATGGAACCCCTTTCACTTTAAATATGGATGACTTTAAATTTTTGCTTATTCTCAAACCCACTTTTCTAATGTCAAAGTCACTTTTGGTCTTGAGCTCTGTTTTTCCATTGAAATTGACTTTTCTTAATCATTTGGTAAACTGATGCATTGATGCTTGTGTTTTTGTCTGCAGTGGCTGGAGTTGGAAAGGTGAGCAAGGGCAGCAGCTCTGAACTTATTACATATAGAAAATATTGAAATTACATAAAAAAATTGTACATAGAAATAAAAACTCTGTTTTACCTCAAAACAAGGTTTTGAGGTAAAAACCAGTTATTGAGCATATCATCATTGAAAATTTGATTTTGTCAACTTATTAGACCTCATCATGTGCCCGCTGACCATTTATTGAATTTTTTGCTGACCATGGTGACAAACTCTAGACCTAATGAGACCTAAAATCCTAAAAATTATTTTTGCAATGTAATGACAATAAAATGACTGTAAGTGACCTGAACATGTGAAAATAGGCTAGCAGGTTAATGACATGAGGGAAATTGACAATGAACCACTACCATCAGTTGATCCATGACCTAATGGAATGCAACTGATCGGATGGGACAATTAAAATGCATGCAAAAAGAGAAATTTGATCACTGATGGATGGATGAAGATACCGACACTAACAGAGTTGTCTCAACAACTTCTACCCAACCACAGTTGGAAGCTGTTCTCATCTCTTCTTGAACACTCCTTGCTATAGGCTCTACATCTTCAATTGCTCACTTCCTTCTTTAATTCAGTGATTTCATTTATTGTCGGGTATATTCACCTTTACTTATCTGAGAGTTCTTCTTGCTCTATCTTCTTTAACATTTCTCATATGCTATGATGCTGGTACAATTCATTCTATCTTTCAATAATTCCACTACTTCTACTAACCTGCACAATCTTATCTCAAGATACATCAAAGCACCTTTCAAACATGCAATATCTCCTTCAAAGATGTCTTAAAACTAATTCCCATTCCATCAATTAAATCTGTGCCAAATGGTTCATCTGTTCACTATTTCATTTAGACTTTCCATTGAAAGGATTCCATACAAACAACAACTATTTCCCATTTTACTTTTCATAATGGACTCTTCAGTGTTCAAAATCAATTAAGATTAGATCTGAATTTCAATTATATTTACCAACTCATGACAGACACTATCAATTCCTTCTGATAACCTGTTTATAAGAAATTCTTGTTTTGCTTCTACAAACTCCAAATTTCATTCCTTGTAGTGGTTCTTTTTTTTTCAATCCTATTAAACCCAATCTCTTTTCTTTCAATCATCAATATCATTGCCCTCAACAATACTTTAAGCAATCCTCAATCATTCTCAGTTTTCACAAAATTCTCCAAATCATTAAATGACTTTAGTGCCATAGCAAACCACTTTTCTATTTAACTTTAATTTCAAAACCTTTCACTTCAATTTACCTTTTAAATCAAACCAATCATTCAATCAACTTACATGGAATTTTCATTTTCCTGAAAGGAAAGCACCTTCTCCTTTGAAATTTCAATCCCTTGTTGTTCCTTAGTCATTCAAAACAAATCTCTGCAAAATCATCAAAATAAACATTCTTACTAGGCCTTCATCAGAAAATTCAATGTTTCCCCATTCTAATCTCAGTGTCCTTTGTAGTCTGAGCCCCATCTATATCGATCCACTTATGTGCAAATTATACATATGCTGAGATTTAAAATTCAATTTCCAAACCAATCCTTACAGAGCATTGAGCTAGCTCTGATACCAAAATTGATGCCAACTAACTATCATCCCTTCATAAATACCATGTGGACCTATGAACTAGGCCACATTTGCATCGGAAGCGTTATTATAAGCGTAATTCACCTAAAATCCCGAACCATACAAAACTCAGAATGCACAGGAATACACGGGAAACCCCACTCGAACCAAGTAAAATCAGACTTCAAAATACATAGACCCGCATTCTTAAATCTCGTCGGGTCCACTCCTTCATATGCATTTCCTTTTAAAACTCCAGGACAACTATGTTTTCGCGATACACGGAAAAACACTAAAACACATGAGAAATCTAACCTGAAACACATAAGTCGGACTCCAAATATTTTACACCTGCATTCATAAATATCGGCGGGTCCGCTCTCAGTCTATCTCCTTTCCACTGCACCATCCTTCACATTCCCTGATCGCTAATCAAATCAGGGTCGTTGATTCTCCCCCTCGATTCGATGGTTGATGTTGCATTTGATCAACGAAACCAATCGTTGATCTTGCGATATATACCTTCACCTCATTTGATCCAATGCCTCACAACGATATCGTCCGGACAACTAATACGAGGATTAACCGCCCGAAAATTGGTTTCCTCTCTCCTCCTTGCTGCTATGTGTCGAGCGGCTAATGGAATCGGACAGACTCGTGATATTACCACTTACCACTTAGAGTGCCCCCAAAATACCATTTCCTGTTGTAGGACTGTTTTTCTCACGCATTAACGCCTTGCAGTTTACCCACGCGATAACTGTCAATCTTGTCTTCTACGCTGTTGATCTTCCAGATCCAACGGATCCTATGCATCATTTCTCCAACCTCCTCTTGGACTTGATCTCCTTCTATTGATGGATTTCTGTGTTTTAACACAGATCCTTTGTGATACTTTGGATCAATGACTAGGTTTAAAGCGACTCAAACACTGCTCTTTATACTAAGGACCTCAATTATGCTTTGAATGCTGCAATTTATAATTTCAGGCATAAAAATAGATGAAACACTTAGATTGATCCGCAGGTGGATATACATAGACAAAGGAAGGGTTCTAATAGAACCAACACCTTCACAAACACTGATATTTTATTCAATAATGAGTTGCAGAGTCTCGACCCTCTAGCTCGATTACAACAATAAAAAGACCATGTTCTCTTGCTAGCCTCTATCCACACTTCAACTAATCTATTCGACCTATCCAACCTATCCAACCTCTGAATTATATGAAAATATCACAATTTATACAAAAGTGGATTCATGAACTAATTCTGGTTTAGATCCAAATCTCTCACTCTCTCCTAGAGAATCTCTTCAACTCCACTTTTTTCTAAACAACTGCTAAATCAAGTTTTCAAATCCCTCATATCCTATTCAACCAAATAAATCTAACTATTTGGCCTGATCTCCACACAAGGAGGATCAATAAACCACTATGCCCTTTTCTCATTTTTGACACTAAACAAACACTCTCACATATTTAAATAAATAAAATTAACTAATCTCTTATCTTCCAACCCCTTGTTAGTCACAACATGTGATCATTCCATCACATTGTTGACTAGGTCTAAATGCTCCTGCATCAATTTCATGCATTGTATAGTTTATATTCATACATTGTATCTTTTATTAAAGACTTTTTAATTCTCCCACATTGTATGAACATCAACATAAATATAATTATCTTATCTTATCTATTTCAAAATCCCTATACATACAACCACCCAAACTATGTAACTATGTAATTGTAGTGGCTGTCCCTAGTTTGGTCACAGTTGACCAACATCATATTGTTGTGATTCTGGAATTTTGAAAATGTAATACCTTCCCCAAATTCTGGCTCGTTAATCAACATTTATCGATGGGTATACAAGTAACTTGCCCTCATATTGCTTAGCTTACTTTGATCATCCTTTTATAGCAGTATTACTTTCACTGGCATATTTCAGAATATGCAATAGCTATAACCAGTGTTATTGCATTTCACATACAGGACATTGAAATAGCTTTGGTTTTCAACAGGCACAATAACGATGAATTATATGGGAAAATGGAAATATGAAGTGTTTATCTCTAAGATTCATTCAAGTGTACTCCTCAAAATCTCTGGGTTGCAAATATAACTTGCATCATACAATACAAATGTAAAATAAAATAATGTTTCCATACTTCCCAGAAGCAACCAAGGTCTACTTGGAGTTTTTATTTTTAAAGATAGACAAGAAAACTAGTGGTTTGGATAAAGATATATTGACTAGAGTAGTAAAAGGTTTGAAACAAATAACTAGGGTTTTGTTCTTTGGATAAGTGTAACATTGACCATTAATAAAAGGCTTGAAACAAATAATCTCGCAGGGTTCGATAGAGGATTAACTTTGGCAATTCGTTTTTTTGATTGTTTAACGTTGTTAATTTATTTTAGTAATTTGTTATTTCTTATTGTTGTAATGTTATTGAATTTTTATCATTTAAATTGTATTTTTAAATGTTATAGAGATTACATAACATGTGTATAGGACACATGAAATTCATTTTTTGTTATTAATATATATTTTAAATATACATCAATATAATTCATATTAAAATATTTTATTCATAATTTATATTGGATATTTTATTTTGTACAACATTAAAATATTTTATTTTACACATTTTTTTGTATATATGAAGTTGATATCCCGTATTAAAATATTTTTGAAAAATAGAAGGGTGTTTAATTTTTTTTACTTCTACTTACTTTACATAAAGTTATATTAGCTCATATGGACAACTAATTAAATATGCATAACGTATTTTATTTATTTATAATTATAGAAAATATTGCTTTTTTATTTGGAGAATATTTTATTTTTATTTTAAGAGAGACAAACATACTTACACATAGTCTTCACACTAGGTTGTAGGTATCCACTAGCCTCATCATTGTATGAAAATGTATCATTCTAGTTTGTAGCAATGCTACTAAGAAAATAGTCATGTTACTGACAACCACATAGGCTTACCTTACAAGAGTTTTTCCTCTTTAGATCATGTCAATGTGTTTTTAGTAGACCTAGTCAAGCCATATCGAATGAATTCCCAGAGCTCATCATTATATGCAATTATTCATTTTTTGAGGTATGGATGAATTCTAAAGCCTTTTAAATTATAATGGATTAGATTTCTACTTGATGCATACCATTTAAAAGGTCCATCAATAGGAATTGGACAAAGCCTCTTGCATGGATTCCCAAGCTTGATTATTATGTTCAAATGTTTTTTGAGTTTTGTTGATGATAATTTTCAAGCTTCTTAATAGATTGGACTTACAACGCTATAGACTAATATGAAACAAAGTCCTCATTCTAATAAGATAGAAGATAATTCACATTTGTCATTTTATCATTGGATATGTTAACATTGAACAATAGAATATCATCACACAATGTTCATTTTAATCATAATTTATTCTTCTTGAGTTTTAATCTACCAACTTAGATTAATCTCAATTCCAAATCTATCATAATCTATTATGTCTAGAGATTGATTAAATCCCTAAGTGGAAATTCATGTTTTAGAATGCAAAATTTGAAAAAAGGTTCGCATCTCAAGAGATTTGATCCTTCTTATTGTGTGATAAGTATGACAAATACATAGTTAAGAGAGATCTATGCTTGTTTCAATTGTGATCAACATGTGAAATTTTTAGATGATCATCATTATGTATGTGTATATGTTTGAGATAAAAGTGATCCTTTGAAATTTATATCATTATGAATCCAAATAATAATAAAGTAATAGTGTTTAGTGACGAAGACATTGAATAATTAGAAAATGAGATGATTAAGATATTGAATAATTCTCAATATACTGGTGAAGGATCCATGTCAATCTATATTCTTTAGTTTTTAGTATAGTGATAATTTTAGAGGATAAAAATTATGTTGAGTCCCCTTAATGCAGGCTCTCTTGATTGACATTCACAAAATAATTTCCTTGCATATAACTAGTACTAGGTGCAAAGGGAGTGTTGGTGGGGTAGGGCATCACTCATCAGCCCATATTGATACTCTCGGGAACATTGGTTCCCCTAGAGACACAATTGCCCCTATTGGTAACAAAAATACTAGAGGAAGTAGGAGACAAGGATAAAATTTCAACCACATGGGAAACTAGCATTTGGTATCACCGAGTTATCTATAGGAATTTTCGAAATCGGTGGAGTCCACTTCCATTGGTAAAACCAAGGCTTTGTCCCTTATCGAATACCAATTCTGATATAGGCACTTGCAATGTTGCAATGAGCATATTAACATTGGGTATACATATGGAAGGAAATGAATTGTTTGGTGGAATTCCTCATATGGAATGATTGAGTGTCATAGACATGAATGGAGGTGTAACTATCCCACTATATGATGGCAAAGGAGTTTCCATTGCTCACATCATAGCTGAAGATGTGGGAGCAAACCCTCCCCCATTAGATGACTCAATAATGCTAGACATCATATGAGGATTGCTAAAATAAAAAAAAAATCTTGAAATGGCTTATGCACCTAAATGAGTAAAGGGTTGATGGGATTAGTGAAGAGGTTGGACAACCATCATAAAATATGTGTTTTAACCAATGAAAACAAGCATCTTATCTCCAACTAGACATTAAAAAACATAGGGCACACCCCTAGCAACGCTAAGTTAATTAACAAGCAAACCAAGGATACAAGGGGCCTTCTAAAAAGCAATAATCTTGAGGTGACGAAATCCCTAAAACCCTAGATGGGATAGTTTTAAGGTGTAGAAACCTTGGCGAATCTTACTAGCCTTTAATATGTAAAGGGTAAAAAATTTGGTGATATTTCTGGGAAGAAAAAAAAACAAAACAACCCAAATTTCTAAGGATTTTATATCATTTCTATTAAATTTTGACAATTTTTGAGCTAAACTATTTTTAGCCTATAAAATTTGAGCAATAATTTTTAGAAAAAATGGAAATTATTGAATCTTTCTTTAGGAAAAAGCATCGAAAATTAATCCATGAGTTAAATTTAATCTCTAAATCTTTCATTGTGCCCCAGGCAATAGAGTTATGAGAAATAGTTATGCTAACTTCCCAATACCAATGTTTATTGGAACAAGTATCCCTACAAATAGCAGGGAGAGTCACACCCAAAAAGTACTAATACAGTGATGTAACGTCTATCTTAGGTACCACAATTACTCCCACCCATTGTCACTTAAGTCAAGGTCACTAAATAATGCATACTAAGAATATCTCCTCGCAATCAAATTATAAAGGGGAATAATTTGTAACACTACCTCCCACTCTCTTAGACTCCTTTGGTTGTGGGAGGTGTCACTTTCTAATTAACCCGACCTCCATGGTCTACTATGAGGTTAGAGTTACAAAATCCCCCATCTCCAAAGTTTGTAAAATTAAATTTTGATATCACTATTGCATCCAACTCATCAAGAGCTCTCCGACAATATAAATTGTCTCCTTCTGACTCCTAGATTGGAAGAGACACTCCCTTTAAATCTAACTCATTCAATTTCGGCATGATAGCTAGGATCGCCATGTGACATCCACGTGTGACTCACATGGACTTGTCATGTCATCCTTGTCAGTCGTACACATCTGATGATTCCTATAAGGCAATCACTTGAATGTGTCTTATTCCACCACTTGAATTAGGGTCATGCCCCCACCAATTATACCCCATAGGATTCCACAATAAGTTCTTCTCATAACCAACCATGATGATGTGGTCAATGGGTCACTTATGATAAGAACTTGTCGTGAAATCTTATGGGGTAGGAGTAGTGGGGTTTCAACCCTACTTCATGTGATGTGCTAAGACACATCCACATGATTTCCTTATGGGAATCATGAGATGGGTGCAACTGGAAGGGATTACATGGCAAATCCACATGGGTCACATGTGGATGCCATGTGACATTCCTAGCTGATGTGGCAAAATTGAATTAGTCAGATTTCAAGGGAGTGTATCTCCCAATCTAAGAGTCAGATGGAGACATAATTTATATCACCAGAGAGCTCTTGATGAGATGGATGTGATGGTGATATCATAAATTAATTCCACAAACTTCGGAGAGGGAGTATTTGTAACCCCACCTTTATAGTAGACAATGGAGGTTAGGTTAATTAAAAAGTAACATGTCCTATACCCTGAGGAGTCTAAAGTGGGTTGGGGGGAGTGTTATAGAGTGGTGTCAAAGCTAAGGTTCAATGTTAAACCTTTGTGGAGTAAAATTGGATCTATATTACAAAGTGTCATCAGAACAAAATTTTAATACTAGATCTTTGGGGGAAATAATATAGGAAGCTCTATTCTAAATTACAGAGAATAATATTTAAAATGATGATTTTTCATTGTGAGCATGCATGTGTGCTAATTTCATAATTGTAAATGATAAGATGGTTGGCATGACAGATTTTTATGTGTTAATTTTATATTCTAACAAACATGCTAACTTAAGATTTGATGTTTCATATATCCAACTGCATTTTCATGGTCGTCGATAGATTCTCTAAGATGGTCATTATGGCAACTTGAAAGAAAAGTATCACAACAGAGGCCACTGCTAAGCTCTTTTTCGAGCGAGTGTGGGTACACTTTTGGATCCCACAGTCCATTGTCTCATATCGGGACAACAGATTCCTAACTACATTTTGGTCAAGTCTCTTGTCGATGCTGGATATGAAACTTACTAAGTCCATGGCGTTCCATCCCCAAACTGATGGTCAAACAGAGGTCGTCAACAGGGTGATCGTACACATTATGTGCATGTATAACTTGAAGCATCCACTCACATGGGATGAAACTCTCCCCTATGTCCAACACAGCGATAACAGAGCTCTCCACAACTCAATAAGCCACAACCCCTTTCACGTAGGGTTGTGATTTCAGCATTTATGTCCCATTGATGTGGTATACCATTTGCAGTTACTCAGGTAGATTCGGCTCACATCCAGTCTAAAGTCGACAGGGTTAATAGCTTCATTGAGCGCATTCAACACATTCGCCAGCAGGTCCATGATATATTGGACACAACCAATGTTAAGTACAAGCAGCACCATGATCAACATCAGGTTCCACACAAGTTCCAGGTGGGCGATAAAGTTCGACTACATTTGCAGAAGGAACGTCTCATTGGGCCCCATTGCAAGATTCACCCGCTTCAATATGGGCCATACACCATCACTAAGGCTATGGGGGACAATGCCTTCGAGCTCAACATTCCACCATTCCTTGGTTTGCATCTAGTTTTTAATATAGACTGCTTTCGGCCATACTTTCCACCATTGCTCGACACATCCAACATTGCAGAACAACACACACGAACATAGTTAAACTTATACTGCATGGAACAGGCCACAACTGATCGAAGCATGGACACGCATATCAAGAACACTCGTCGGCAGAAGATCCAACTATATCAGGTTGTCAAAGCTGGCCAACACCTACACCAAGGCAAGTGGTTCACCAGGGACTAAGTTCAGCAGAAGTTTCCCCATCTCATGGAAGCACTCAATGCAATGGGGACCATTTCTTCCTAAGGGAGGAGGACTGATCCAAGTGGATATTGGTGGTCACCTGCCTATACCACTTGGACCTCCACCGTTGTTTCTTTTCAGTTTCCTTAATTGTAGCACAACTTACTATTTTGGGTAGTTTTTCGAGTTCTAAACTTCCGAAGCCATTTTAAGAGACTAAAAGGCGTTTTTAGGGAAAACGTAGAGACCAAAATATTCCAAAACTAGTTAATCATTTTTTTTTCGGCCTTCTCTTCGAAATCTTCGAAACGAGGTCTTATGATAGCCAAATGGAGATCGTATGCCAAAGTTATGACCCCGAGAAGTTGATGTACCAATTTGCCTAAATGGGGCCCACAATTTTGGTGTTTCATCTCTTAGGATTAGGTTCTTGGATGTTTAGAGTTTTTTTATTGTTTTTCAATAATAAATAGGCTTTCGAGCCTCATTATAGCACAATTCATAGGCATGTAGCCGCCACATCTCTTCTTAGAGATAAGCTACCATTGTCCAAGTTAGTTTATTTCCATTTTTGTTTGTAAGCATATTTTAGTTATTTGATATTAATGAAATGAAGTGTTATTTCTGTTGCAGCTTTGTATTTATGGCTATATCTGTGATTTTTTGCGTTCATGTTTAAGTTCAGATCAGTGGTATCAAAGCAAGCTGCTCTTTCTCGATTTTTCTTTGCATCTCCCTAACAAGCTCGACATATAAGGAGTTAGGGCTCTAACTGGTCAAACCTTTGCAAGACCAGCCTCACAAATCTCGATGACCTCCCATGGCGAAAGAGAAGAAAGATGAGGGGGCAGACGATCCTTTCAAAATCTTGCTCGAAGAATTCCTTGAGTGACAGAGGAACACGATGATGGAAAACTTTGCCCAGATCCTTCAGTGACTACCCAAAGGCAACACATCTTCTTTTAGCAACCACTTTAGAAGCGCCATGCCCTTTAAAGTATAATTTAACTTTGACATCCCCATATTTGAAGGCCAGATAGATGCGGAAGTCGTAGATAAATAGTTAAATCTGTTAGAAGGATATTTTTCTGTTCATGATTTTTCCATCCAGGAAAATATTACTTTTTCACTTCTCAAAGTCACCCCCACATCAAGGACTGGTGGAAAACCTACTGAGAGAAGAAGGATGAAAGTACACTAACATTATTTTCAGTCGCACCCACTTGGGATTCATTCCAGGATGCCATCAAGGAACATTATTACCCTGTCGAGAGATATGAGGATAACTACTAAAGTGGACCACGCTGCGGCAGGGAGGGGACCAAGACATGTCAGAGCTTATCAATTTTTTTTCATACCCTTCGCACGAAGTTGGGTATTAAGGGTTCTAAGTGGCATTTAGCACTCAAGTATTGTTGTTGTCTACACAAATACATCTAGGACGAGATAGAGTTCTTGGACATCTCCTCGCTCAGCACAGTGTATCGATAGCTGTCAAGATTGAGCAGAAGTCTAAACAAAATATGTGAGACTTTGGATATGCAAATCTAAAGCAAGGGAAAGACACCCCCAAACCATAGAGCAAAGGACAAAGCCAAGGCAGGGCAACCTAGGACAACCCACCGAAGCCTCAAGCAAAGAACAATATCTCGAAGATGAAGAAGGACATGAGAAAATGGTGTTAGTACCATAAGAGCTCCACTCACAACACAAGTGAGTGTCGGGTCAAGAAGTCATTGGTAGCTGACCTGAAGGCTTCTGAATCAGATGCATGTTCCGAATCTGAGTTAGAACCTGACAAGAGGAATGAAAAAGGGAAGCAGATCATTGACGCAAAGCCCAATGCCACCGTGGCCACCACTAAGATTCAGAAGAATGAGTTTGAAGATCTAGAGGAGGGGGAACACAAGAAGAAGATTGTGGCCACCAGAAAGATTCAAAAGAATGAGTTTGAAGATCCAAAGGAGGGGGAACGCAAGAAGAAGATTGTGGCCACGGCTTCCAAATAGGGCTCCTTCACACAGCTGCAACAGATGGACAAGGTCATGGAGGAGTACAAATTGATACTCACCCTCACCTATGGGTGTACCTCTGCACTGTTAGGTCAAACACTCCATCGATATGATCCCGAGCATGCCAGCCAATGGACCGATCTATTAACACTCTATTCTGGAGAACAATGAGATAAAGAGGCAAATTCAGGAGTTGTTGTAGAAAGGGCACATCAAGCTAAGCTCATCATCCTGTGGGAGCCTGCTTGTATTCGTACATAAGGATGAGACCTAGATACTTTGTATTGAATATTAGGCATTGAACAAGATCACTGTCTAGAATAGATACCCAATCCCACATATTGATGACCTTCTGGACCAACTCCAGAGGGCCAAATATTTCAGCAAGATTGACTTGAATTCTGGTTAGCACCAAGTGCCTATTGGACCTTCGATGTGTGGAAGATCACCTTCAAATTCAAGGAGGGCTTTTTCGAATGGTTGGTCATGCCTTTCGGGTTGACGAATGTTCTCGACCCCTTCATGAGGTTGATGGATGACATCTTGTGACCATTCACCAATGCATTTGTGGTGGTGTGTTTAGATGACATCTTGATGTTTAGCAAGAGTTGGGAAGTGGACCACGCTGCAGTAGGGAAGGGATCAAGATGTGCCAAAGTTTACCAATTTTTTTCATACCCTTCACACGAAATTGGGCATAAAGGATTCTAAGCAACATTTGGTACTCGAGCACTGCGGTTGTCTGCACAAATACATTCAGGACGAGATAGAGTTCCTTGAGATCTCCTCGCTCGACACAGCGTATTGATAGCTATCAAGATTGAGCAAAAGTTTAAACAAAATAAGCAAGACTTTGGATCTGCGAATCTGAAGCAAGGGGAAAATGCCCCCAAACTGCAAAGGAAAGGACAAAGCCAAGGCGGGATAACCCAAGACAACCCACCGAAGCCACAAGCAAAGAACAATACCCCGAAGACGAAGAAGGACATGAGAAAATGGTGTTAGTTCCATAAGAGCTCCACTCACAACACAAGTGAGTGTCAGGTCAAGCAGTCACTGGTGGCTGACCTGAAGGCTTCTAAATCAGACGCATGTTCCGAATCTATGTCAGAACCCGACAAGGGGAATGACAAAGGGAAGAAGATCATTGACGTGAAGCCTAGTGCCACTGTGGCCACCACCAAGATTCAGAAGAATGAGTTTGAATATCCAAAGGAGGGGGAACGCAAGAAGAATATTGTGGCCACAACTTCCAAACAGGGCTCCTCCACACAGCAGCAACAAATGGACAAGGTCGTGGAGGAGTAAAGATTGATACTCACCCTCACCTGTGGGGGTACCTCTGCACTGTCAGGTCAAATACTCCATCGATCTGACCCAGGGCACGCTGCTACCTAATGGATCGATCTATCGACGCTTTGTTTTGGAAAATGATGAGATCAAGAGGCAGATTCAGGAGCTGTTGTAGAAAGGGCACATCAAACCAAGATCATTACTGTGTGTGAGACCGCTTGTATTAGTACATAAGGACGAGACCTAGAGACTTTGAATTAACTATTAAGCATTGAACAAGATCACTATCTAGAATAGATACTCAATCCCATGGATTGATGACCTTTTGGACCAACTCCAGAGGGCCAATTATTTCAACAAAATTGACTTGAATTTTGGTTATCACCAAGTACCTATTGAACCCTACAATGTATGGAAGATCGCCTTCAAATCCAAGGAGGGCCTTTTCGAATGGTTGGTCATGCCTTTGGGGTTGACGAATGTCCCCGCAACCTTCATGAGGTTGATGAATGACATCTTGTGACCATTCAACAATGCTTTTGTGGTGTTGTATTTAGATGACATATTGATCTTCAACCAGAGTTAGGACTAACACCTCCACCATATTCAACAGATCCTTCAAACCCTGTGACAACATAAGTTGTGTGTTAATATGGAGAAATGCACTTTTGGCATGACCCAAGTTCAATATATGGGGTACATCATCGATGAGTAGGGTGTGCATGTGGACATAGCCAAGATACAAATTATTCGGGATTAGTCAACCCCAACCACTCTAACAGAGCTCTGCATCTTTCTAGGCCTTGCCAATTTCTACCACAGGTTCATATTGGGATTCTCTCATATCACTTGGCCTTTAAGTCAAGTCTCTAAGGGTGGAGTGAAAGAAAAGTTTTTTTGGTATGAAACCCAACAGAAGGCCTTTGTTGAGTTGAAGCAGTGCCTCTACTCTGCACTAGTACTCACATTACTTGACCTGCAAGAACCATTTGAGATTGAGACAAATGCCTCCGACCATGTTATTCATGCAGTTCTTACTCAATAGACGCATCCAATGGCTTACCATAGTGAGACAATTTCAGACACAGTCAAAAAGTATCCCACCTATGACAAAGAAATATATTCCATTATGAAAGCTTGTTGTCAATGGAAGCATTACATTATGGGGAAGGAAAAGTTCATCCACATAGACCACCAACCCGTATAGTTCATACAAACACAAGGGAAGTTGCAGAATGATCGCCATAAAAAATCGTCCACATACCTACAATAATTACATTTGAACATTAAGTACAAGAAGGGAAACACCAATAATTTTGCACACTGCATCAGCTAACCACCAGTCATGGCGTTAATCATTGTGCTCGACTCATGGGCACGAGACTTCGAGGTGGCCACATATTTATGAGAGAGATCCAAAATTCATAGCACATACCAAACACTCTTGGAAGGTAAGTAAGTTCCAAAATTTCACCCCAAGATGCACTGTTATGCCACCTAGGACACATTTGTGTTCCTTCAAGCGAGCGTGCCAAGATGATTTGGGAGGCGCACTACAGTTGGGTCGTTGGACATTTCAGAGTAGAGAAAATAGTGGCATTACTACAAAAGTATTTTAATTGGCTGAACCTTTGTCAAGATATTGGGAGGGACATTAAATCCTGCATTGCTTGCATCATTGTCAAACCACCCATCAAGAAACAAGGCCTATATACTCTTCTTCCTACTCCTAGTCGACCTTGGGAATCCATCTCCATGGATTATATGTCGAGCCTTACTTCTTCTAAACATGACAACAACTATGTTTTTGTGGTCGTCAAAAGATTCTCTGAGATGGCCTTTATGGCGGCCTGCAAGAAGAGGATCACAACAGAGGCCACTGCTAATCTCTCCTTCGAGCAAGTATGGGTACACTTTGGGATCCCACAATCCATTGTCTCGGATCGAGACAATAGATTTCTAAGTGCATTTTGGTCAAGTCTCTGGTTTATGCTGGATACCAAACTTACTAAGTCCACGACTTTCCATCCCCAAATTGATGGCCAAACGGAGGTCGTCAATAGTATGATCGTACACATTCTGCGCATGTATAACTTGAAGCATCCACACAAATGGGATGAAAGTCGCCCCTATGTCCAGCACAACTACAACAGAGCTCTCCACAGCTCAACGGGCCACAACCCCTTTCAGGTAGGGTTGGGATTTCATTCATTATGTCCCATTGATGTGGCCATACCATTTGCAGCTACTCAGGTAAATTCGGCTCACATCCAGTTTGATGCCGACAAGGCTAACAACTTCATTGAGTGCATTCAACACATTCGTCAGTAGGTCCATGATATATTAGACAAAACCAATGCTAAGTAAAAACAACACCATGATCAACATCAAGTTCCACACAAGCTTGACGTGGGCGACAAATTTTAGCTACATTTGCAAAAGGAGTGCCTCTCTAGACCCCACCGCAATCTTCACCCACTCCAATATGGGCCATACACCATCAACAAGGCTATGGGAGACAATGGCTTTGAGCTCAACATTCCATCATTGCTTGGTTTGCACATAGTGTTCAATGTAGACCGCCTTCGGCCATACTTCCCACCATTATTGGACACATCCGACATTGCATAATAGTTCAGTCCAACAGAGTTAAATCCAAATTACATGGAACAAGCCACAACTAGTCGGATCATGGACACGCAGATCAAGAGTACTCACCAACAGAAGATCCAACTGTATCAGGTTGTCAAAGCTGGCCAACTACTGAATCAAGGCAAGTGGCTCACCAGGGACCAAGTTCTGCAAAAGTTTCGCCATCTCATGTAAGTACTCAACACAATGGGAACCATTGCTTCTTAAGGGGGGAGGATTGATCTAGATGGATATTGGTGGCCACCCTCCTATTCCACTTGGACCCCCACTGTTAACATTGGAAAATTGTACACTTGCTAGTTTACAATCCAAAAGACATTAAAAGTGTCCAACAGAATACACAAGTGGACATTTTTCCAGTCTAATACATTATAAAGATTAAAAAATCAAAGGTTCTCCTAAGGTCCAATGTTTATAAATGAAATCAATTAAGGATGTGCATATATTTCTTCGATAAACGCATGCGCAACATATCATCAAAAAGCCACATGGTTTCAGAAAAGGTGACTCAATAGTCTGAGACCACTCTACACACTTGGAGCCGATTTCTTGATATGAGATCGGCCTAGTACAACCGAATTTGAGTCGCCTTGGAGAAGTGCAGTCCTCAATGGAATTTTCTTGTCCTACTCATGTGTCTCTATCATACATGTACCAAGAGAGGGAAGAGGGATTCAAAAAGTTCTATATAAACAGACCATGGGAGAGCCAAAAGAAGAGACATTGTTATGATGGCCAAATTGCTTGTAAGTAAACCACCATTTCGTTGTTGAACCAACGAAGTGAAGAGCACTAACATGTTGGCCAAATTGCTTCTAAGCAACCCAAGACCGTAGTGAGTGAAGAACAATCCACCCTTTGGAGAGTCTTCACACCTTTTTGAGAGAGAGGAGAAACTTGCAAAGAGATTAAGGAAAAGAAACATCATTGCTGGGGATTTTTGAGCTCCCTAGCTCAAGGAATTATCTTTAAGTGTTTTAGTATTTTGATTGTATTCAACTTCTACCACCAGCAATCAAGAAAGGGAGATTTTTCCATATATTATTGATGTGTTTACTCCATTTGAGCATTGTTATGTTCATGCAACTCTTTGTTTAAGTTTATGTTTATGTATGCATTGTATCCATTATTTACAATGTTGTGTTAATTTAAGTTTGTCCACTAACAACACCAATTTTGATTGTGATCCTTTGCAGGTAACAATCCACTGCTAAGGGGGTGTTTTGGTACACGTGTGCTCAAAAAACGCGACCATATTGATCCCTTTTCATTAATATAGAGATTGTTTATAGGACCTCCTCTCTACACAAAAATCCTTCAAGGCGCTCCTCACCTCCCCGGATTTTTTACAGTCCCCTGTGGACCTTTTCTGAGCCTGTGGAAGTGAAGCATTTTCAGAATTTTCTCGCCCACACATTTTCTTCTCTGACATACGCGAAGCACACATCTATATCTTCAAAAACTGTGAAGCACGCATTTGTTTCTATAGAACACACACGACAGACAGAAAAACAACAAAAAAGCCTTGTATTTTTCATTTTTCTCATGTGATTGGCAACATCTAGTGAATTGCCTTCAACTCTGCATTCTGTGTTTTCAGTTCATTACCCCTGGTTGCTTGAATGAACCCTAATTCATCAAGCAATTATATTTTTTTCTATCTTTTATTTTTTATTTATTTGCAAACAAATACACATATAGCTTAACTAGGGAGAAACATAAGTGGCCATAATCCACATATGTTTTCAAACTATTTCGCTTAATTTTTGCAAATCATATTAGCCTAATTAGTAAAGCAAGTAAGTGGCCCATTATCCACAAATCTTACTACTAGCCAAAGCAATTTGTTTGGGGACTAGGAGCAAATGTTAGTAGAGAAAGTGGGTAATCCCTGCTTCCCTTGTGTCTCCTAGAAGAACCCATGATTGTATATGAAAAATTTCTTGAAAATATTTGAATATCCATCTCCCTTATTAAACTCCACATAATTTAATAGGAAAAACTAAGTGGCCCTTAATCTACAAACAAATTTCTTTTTCCATGCAAGGAACAACCAACACCTAGTGTAGTTAAAAGGATATTGAAAAGGATCATCACATATCCAAATCTTATCAAACTTGTATGTTCACTTGCATCACAGACTAATTCTCCATACACTTTGTACTCAAAGACCATCCATCTTTTGGATCTTTGGTTACTTCATCTATTTTGGCTTACCAAGTCACCCCATAAGTGAAACAAGCCTCTTTAAAAACAACCATAACTTGAACAAATTAATTTTCCCCACAGGGGCCACCAAAAAATTTATAGTTTAGGTTAGTACCATTGGGGATATGCATCCCATAAGCCGCCATGGTCATGCTTCACCAGTGAAACATAGCTGTTGACTTCTAGGGAGCTTAAAAATCCTTCAACAATCCCATGGAAAATAAAACCCAAGCATGGCAGAGACCCGATTCAGAGGGAGTTTGACTTAGGCCCAATGCATGGGGTACTCTTTAGGGTTATCTGACCCATCTAGTGCTCGGTATTGGTAACTAATTACCAAGAAGAAAAATACTCGAATGCTCACGTGGGACGAGGGTACTTAGTGACCAAATCTAGGGCATCCTTCCCTATAGGTGACAATGCAAGCAACACTCGACACTCATTACCATTACCTTGGTTGATTCCTCGGCTGCTGGAAGGCGTCGCCAGTTCTTTTGGGACATTTTCCTAAGACCCATCATAGGTTATCTTTGCAAGGCCCAATTAATTTGAGAGTGGACAGGACGGTTAGGTCTTCATAGGACTATTTATCATACACAACAAACAAAAACCCTTTTTTGTTTGCTTGGTCACATAGTTTAATTAAAGGAAAATAAACTATTGATATTCCTTTGATTTATGTATTTGATCCAATTACACTGATATATATATCTCCGCCCATTACCAAAATCAAAATAGTGCACAATCTAAGTCGACGCCATAGGGGACCCCGTGACTTGCCGTCGATCTAGGTATTTTTTAAACCACCCTCCATTATCGGGAGGTATATCAAGGCTCTCACCATTTAGGCGGAGAAGACGTCATTCAACCACCATTATTAGATATTCCTTTATTGGTGCAACTTTGCTTGGAACTCCTCCTCGGAAAGGAACACCCTTCACCACTCCTAAACAATCCATGCACGCTACCCCCTTTGGAAGCGCACACACTTCTCCTCCAGACAGCCCCCTAGCTACCCATTAGCTTAATCCTCTCGTGACATCCCCACAGAGGACTCCATTGCATATAGCTGTCCAAAATTGCTTTATGATGGCAGGGAATGCACATCCCATTTTTAGCTTCATTAAATCTCCTAGATTTAAGCAAGCTCACAAATGACCCTTTTGAACATGGCCAAAATTGGCCAACTATGCCCACAAATCTCCCTTCAAATATTCCAATATTTGAGGGAAAGCAGGGCGAAGACCTAGGGAACCACATCATGAGATTTCACATGTGGTGTTCATCTAACAGTATCATAGAGGATACTATTAAATTAAGGTTATTTCAACGCACCCTAACAGGGCCCGTCGCGAAGTGGCATATAGACCAACGCTCTGCATTGTGCGGAACCTTTAGCTCATTAGCTAAATCATTCCTTACTTTCTTCCAACTCCCAATCCACCATGATTTTGGGTTGGAAATTCTAACCAACTTCAAACAAACACAAGCTACGCACATCTTGGACCATATCCATGAATGGTAGAAACGTTGTAGCTTGTCCAAAACTGATTTTGAAGATAAAGTCCTCTTGGACATGTTCTTGAGATCCCTCACCTCCTAAATCTCAAAGGACATAGCTAAAACATTCCCGCAAAGTAAGGAAGAAGCCATCAATAAAGCCCAACAATTGGAGCTGATCTACAACTAGTCGGGTTACATCTATCACGTACTCCCAGACACCTCGCACTTGCAATCTTATCGAGAAATAACAGGCACATCCAATACTTCTGACGGGTTAATTGGGGCCCTATCCCAAGACATCACAGCAGTAGCTTCTAATACCCTATGTATTCAATGAATGACCCATATTACGAGGCTACACCACCATTACAAAATACAAGGTATTATAACAATCAACCTGCACCTATGCAGAATATAGGAAACAAGGTTAACCAACACCAGCCCCCCCTAAGGAGGCTTGTATCATCCCCCATAGGGAAATCAATACTCCTCTTGGAGTATAGATAAAATGTCTGCTCCCTCGAACCAGTACGTTAACTACAAACAAGAGAACCAATATTCTCCTTTTCTAACACCGCAACAGAATATCCCGTTAAAGAAAAACAATGCATGGGTAAATCTAGTGCAACCATCTCTCGCTTCATTTCATAAATCAGAATAACCGAATTCAGTTAATCCTTCTTACAGTGCTAGGAAAAAAACCAAAAAATAAGCCAAAAGGAGAGCCTGAGCAGAGAGGCAGCAATCAATGGCAACCCCCAAGGGCACCAGGAAGGGACAACCCCACTCGGAACCAAAACTAGGGTACGACCAATAACAACTTGCAGAAACAAGGCAAGAACACTAGTCTTCGAACTAATCATGCATGCGCCATTTGTGGGGAGTATGGCCATTATACCCATCATTGTCCCCAACTTCCTGATTTAAAAAGGATACAAGACAGTAGGGGGTAAAGTGGCCAACTAATTGCAGTCATGCAAGAACCCTTTCCCCATTAGGGAATTGTTAACACCTAGTAATAAACTTCCCAAGATCACCCATCTAAAGAGAACCTAAACAATAATCCTAACCATGATATCTTCATGACAAGAGAGGACGTCCTCTTGCAAACGATGAATCAAACTTATGAGGCTCCCATAGAGCCCAATCTATCCACATCGGCTAAGGCCATACCTACTGGACCCTTGACTATTACACGGCCTCCCATTGATGTCATGCCCAAAATGGTTAAAAGACCTTTCAGCATGTAGGACCCAATTCAAGAGTTGCCCATAGTTATAGCATAATTGACGACTTGGCTCAATCATCGTCAGCTATGTCAGCGCTTGAAGTCCTGTATACATTCCCAACCCAACGGAAAAGCCCTACTTTCTGCGTTAAGCACAATCGACCCATCTGATTCTCGCCTCATGGTCTTTGACTTGGACAAAGCTACTCCTTGGTTGCCCTCAGCCATCGCTTTCCAAATCCCTGTCAGTCTAGAATATCAATATCCATCGTTGCATCGTCGATGAAGGGGCTTCTGCATTCATCATGTCCAAATCTGTTTAGAAAAAATTAGGATCCCCTAAACTTAATCCTTCCAACATAACGCTCAGAGCGCACAAAGGATGCCCTTCTACTCTAGTCGGTCTATGCCCTAGTGTTCCAGTTAAGTTAGCTGGAAAAACTATGTTAATAGACATTGAAGTACTCAACACCCAGTTGGATTACAACATCCTCCTAAGTTGAAGCTATATGTACGAAATGCTCACAGTCGTCTCATCGGTGTTCAGAATCATGATGTTCCCCCATGATGGGAAGGTCATTACCATCGATCAACTCATGTACTACGAGAAGACAACTTCACCCACACTAGATGGTGTGTTTCCCTTAGTATCCCAAGAGGTGGTCACTACTTACACTAAGCTTAGCTCAGGACATTTTAAGCCATCAAACCTCCTAGGAACATTCCCAAGAGATCCTCAGGTAATACAAGAGCTTGTCTCAAATACCAGAGCGCAGGTTTGCATGATGACTTCATCAAACACCGCTCAAAGACTAGAATCAGTTCCAGACACCTCAACACCTGCAACTGAAGAAGTCAGTTCTTTACCTCCCACAATCACGTAAACCCCTTTCTTATGCCCCCCACCCGGGTTCATCTCACACCAAGCCATGGAAACCCTCACATACCAAATAAGACTCTCACAATACCAGTTTGGTACCTAATCCCCATGACTGTGTCAATTGAGTCAGGACACATATAGGAACGGAGCTTCCCTGTACCTCCATTTCAGAGGAAAATCCCTACTCAAAACCGTCTAGCACCTACCACAATTGGAGCCGCTAGAAAAGCGAAACAAAATGGTAAAAAAGGGGAAACTTCCAACTCCTTCAAACTCGTGCAACCCTGCATGTTATGTGAGGAATTCGAGCACCCAACTCATATATGTCCTTAAATAGATGAATTAAAAACCATCATGAATGCCTCCAACACATTGGTAACCTCAGCTCCACCAAAAGGAGCAAAAGTCGTACCCTTAGGTAACAAGGAAGTACACACCAACCATGCATGCGTCATATGCGATAAATATGGACACTACACTCATCATTGTCTGAATATTCCTGAACTCCAAAGGACACAAAAAGGTCTCATCCAAACCATCAACAATGAGCCCATAATGCCAACCCTGCCTCCACAAAACGAAAAATGCCAAAACATCTTCTACATACAAGAAGAGGCATCATCCAACTCCACCCCCGCTAATAACACACGAGGGCAGAATAAGCCATATTTTCACCCCTCTACTTTACCATGTGCTATATGTAATGAACCTAACCACTCGATAGACTAGTGCCCAGAATTATGGACACGCTACCAAGTCTGACCCAACACCCTGGAGGACCCAAGAAAGAGGTCTATGCATCAATACCATGTATGCACTATATGTGGGGAGAACCATCGTAAAATGAAGTACCCTCACCTTTGTCAATTCTGCAAAACAACGAATTTCATACGTAACCTCATAAAGGAAAATGCCTTTCTACTGGAGTCAGATACAGAATCCACAGAACCCATCCCCCCACCCGGCGAAGAAGGACCCTTAGATGTCCTATGTGTGTTCGAGGAGAAAAGAAGGCTAGGCCCCCACCATTTCACCTCCCATCACCATCGCCAGGCTAGACCAGGCCAAAAGAAATAAAAAAACACTTAGCAAAGAAATTCTCCCATTACATGCACATTATGTGACAAACCCAATCATTTGATCAATAAATGTCATGAACTGAGTAGATTCAATGATATCTTCTTCTTAGTGGCCCAGATCCCCTATAAACACCTCTCAAACCAAGAAGAAATTACGCGGTGTTGTTGTCGCATATGATCTCAATTCCACCACACAAGGAATTGTCATTACCTTACACAATTTTGTGTAGAGCACTAAAAAAAATCCACACAAACAGGCCACGCCATAACAAGACCTTGCCCCAGAGATGGATACCCCACAAGATATCTTGTCTCGCCATAAGAAGACCTCACCTTGTAGATGGATACCTCAACAAGATATCCTATCTCACAATAACCAGACCTCACCCCAGATATGGATACCTCTACAAGATATCCAGTCATACAATGACAAAGAGGCATCAACATCCCATGCCATGAGTAGTACTACCTCTCATACAATCTCTGTGGTTAGCACCGAACTAGTTCATAGATACCATGTGCATGGCACAACAGAAGTTCGAAACCTTGTGGAAGGGCCCATACATCATCAAAAATTGCCTCCACCAGGGGGCATACATAATATCAAAGGCCGATGAGACTTGCCTAAAAAACCCCGTCAATGGTCTCTACCTCAAAAACTTTCACCCATAAAATGTTAGATTAAGTATGTATGTACAATGACTTATTGTTTATGATGATCACCTCATCCTAGATGTATCCTAAAAATCGCTCTCTCATCTCATGTAAACAGATGGATCTTTCGCCAACTTATCACCACAGGTTCACTGACGGGGTATCTTGATGGTCACAAAATCTCATTGTCGCAGCATGGGCCATAAACTCTCCTGACCGAGCACCTCATCTCTTCAATGGGCTATGTATCGGGTTAACCACCAATAATCAAGTAGAATATGATGTCATCATAGGCCTCTTGGTCGATGCCCACCATCTAGGTATTTGTCACCTACATTTATTCCTTGATTCCCAACTCGTAGTATCTAAGTTAAATAGGTCGCTCAAAGTCCGTGATCCATGCTTTTTTCACAAGTATTTGCATGCAAAAAGGTTAGCTAGACATTTTTATCAAATCACGTTTACACATATACCTAGAGATACAAATTATCTAATTGATCAAATTTCTAATCAAATCCTAGATTAGCATGCATCACACATATATAACCTTCAAGGTATATAAAATCATCAACACAAGATACATCTAGAAACACAAATGCAAAAATACACCAAGAAGTATGGACACATATATCACATCATGAGAGCTACCAAAAAATGCCTTGTATATACATTGAAAAATATATATGGGTACAAAAAATCACTGACCCAAGACTAGGAAGGATAAGTCAAAAAAAAATACAAGGGAGCATCCTCATAAATGGGTGCTTACCCTGGTGCATACATCATCTCAACCCAAAAAAAAGGTACATAACCAACCTCCCTAAGGCCGTGGTAGCACCATTTGTGCATCAGGAGCCAAGATGGGACCAGTTGTAGCCATCACCATAGCAATACAACGCAAAGTCGTCTGATGCTCCCGCTCCTGGGACATCGTCGTCTCAACCACAACCTTTGGAAGGTGAGCCTATCCCTTAAAGGGCACACCCCCAATCAAGGTCTCCACTCATCTCCAGGAGTCACAGTTCTGTTGTAACTCCACCTTTGCAGCATCTCATCGCACCTCAGTGTCCTCAGCTCGCGCGACAAGTCTCTCTGTTACCATAGCCCCCTCTTCGGAGGGCCCACCAATCTCGAGCCAATGACGTTGTGTTGGTTGCTCTAAATCATCATGAGGAGCAATTGGTGGCCTCGATAGCCAGGGTCCCTGAGGAAAAGGCATGTCCCCCCAACTCCCATGTTTCTCGGATCATGGCCAACCTAAAAGGCCAGTGGACGTCCTCATGGCCCCACATATGCAACTAAACAAAGCATAGTGTCAATATCATCGTAAATCATAAAAACATGAAAAAAAACATGTATACAAATGCAGAATTAACAAACATATACCTTATCGCCCCTAGGCAGCACTTGGAGGGAGCCCTATCCCCAGATCTCCCCGGAAGTCAACCCTATGGTATGGGTAGTCCAATATCAGCTGGGGTTCAAATCGAATCAATGTCATACCACGTCGATCCAATACCGACCCACCTCTCCTCCACCCCCCCGAGGCATCACTCGTCCCCAATGGTGCATGTGAGGATCCCAAGGAGGCCCCACTAGTACTGCAAGAACAGGGCGAAGCATGACCACCCTCTCATAGAGTATGCTACAAATTTGTGACACTATCCCCAGCCGCACAAGTCGAGCCCATTCAAAAAATTCCCCCGCCTGAAGTCGCTACAAAACTGAGATATGCGACCCCGAGCACCGGATGGGGGACGCCAATCCCACAAGTCTAGCAATCATAGCCAGCGCTGCTCACTCGGCTAGATCCTCCACTTCTGTGATCTTCATGCAGCCATCTGAAATAGGGTCTAGACCGCAGTGCTCTACAACCCAAAGCCTCATGCCAGCATCACCTCCTAGAAGGGGATAAGAAAACACCTCCCCTCACGGCATCAAACTGGTAACAAAATATATGTCAACCTATGCTATAATCAAGAGGTATGTATGATGGATAACCATCAGATGGTGATCCACATCCCAATAACTAACCAGATATCTTAGGAACTTGTCCTGCGACCTCATTATTGGGTTCTGAAGAAACTTCAGTAACCCCCACTGCACTAGATGTTGCCTCGCACCAGCATCCTGCGTCACAGTATTCCAAAGAATAGTCCAGATTTTCTCTCTCCAAATCATCCTGCCACCAGGGATGCCACAATTCAGAAAGGACAACCCCTTAGGTCCTCAAAAAACCAAAATGGGGGTAGAAAACAAATTTTTCCCCCACCGCGCACTAGTTTCCTAACCAGGTGCACGGTGCATGCCCCTTTTCTTTAGAACAATGCACAATGTGTGTGTCTCTATCCCATATAGGTGCGCAGAACCCCTCAGGTCCTCAAGAAACCAAAATGGGGGCAAAAAACCAATTTTTCCCCCACCACATGCCTGTTTCCTAAACAGGTGCACGGTGCACATGCTTGTTCTTTAGAACAACGCACAGTGTGGGTGCCTGTATCCCATACAGGTGCGTGCCAGACGTGCAATATCTTTGGAAAGTCATGACGAACCCCCAGCAGGGCTCGTCTTGCAAACCCATAAATCATACGCGCAGTGCACATCTAAGTATCCTTTTTACGCTGGATCTTCTCGCATAACTCCACTTATGCATGAAGATCGTGCAACTCAACCATAGTCGCCCGCGCGATCCCCAAATTTGACCCTAAAAATCCATACAAGGGACCCTGTACAACCTACCTAATTTACCAGACTAAAAATCACAAAGGTATCAGCTCAAGCTCCTACTTGTCTCTTAACTGCATGAATCCTGGGTACACAGGCTGATCGCAACGACAAGAAAAGCTCTAGGAAAGAGCTCTGACCTCCACAACTCAACAATACAAATGATTGATATTTGGGCCCCATAGCCCTATTTATCATCATCTTTTCCATCTCTGGAGGAAAATTTCAAAAGCCTGGGATCTCCATTGACAAAACCAAAAGAGATGCGAGGATCAGTCCCACAACATCTTCGTCATTGAACCCTTCGTTCTCGTAAACACGAAAAGTCATTTTTAGACCTACCACACATGTCAATTACTTCTCCAGCTCTCTAAGTCCATAACATTCATTACATATATATGTCTTGAATGTGCTTTCACTTCGGGTTTTGGTTGCATCCATTGTAGGAATATTACACATGGTCAACTTCAACCATCACCTCAACAAGCGAAAAAAGAGAAGGTATCATTCTCCACTCAGCATGATAGGCTTCCCCCTAAAAAGCTTTACATAACCTCACATCATTTCTTTGAAATGCACCATAAGGTCCAACATCTCGATCATGTTTATCACCATCTCACACTTGTACATGAAAAGCATTCACGTCGGTCGATAGAAAAAACCCCCTCCCATGGCTCCCTTCATCATTGTCGATCCTTCTTCACACGAAGGAGTCATGACCATCACTTTGGTATGGGAACCATCTCACATACATATATGAAAATTTAGTCTCATTATGCTACATTCATTTACGCATCCACCCCGTTCTCCCGAGCCCCCTCACAAATACTAACAGATGCACCTCTGCGTCTTACATTTGGCCTATCGTTCACCCGCATCACATAGCCCATTTGTACCAAATCACCCACCCACCCGACACAGAGAACAACCAACGGGGCCCCCACCCTTAGTAGATACATTACACATTCGCACAGGTTACTATCATCATTGGGCACCCAACTCTATGGTTGTACATCCAAACCAAACCCTATTATTTTGGCAAATGTACAAAGATTTTTTCAAAAAAAAAAAAATCTCCCATCCACATTTGATTTTTACAATCCATGGCCCTCGCCTGCCTACAATTTCTAATCACCTTTGGTCACAACTCATCAGAAAATCACCCAAATTTTTCCCATCTATAAAAAATCAATCTCTTACACACATCTTGGAAAATCCTACTGACTTGAGGATCATCAGAAAACATGTTTTGACTGTCGCCGTTTGCATCTCTAGCTTTGACCTCAGAAGAGCTATCTATATCCTCCAATATCAATAGCCTTGCTATCATGACTATTTGACCCAATTTATTACGATCTGTTCATATCTATTTCTTGACCCACCACGTCGGGCAAATTACACCCCTTTCCTGTCGACTTCAACAAATGTATTGCAAGAAAGAGGTACTACCTTGGATACTCCCTCCCTTAATAGGGATATCCTCAGGTGGCACATTGGGAATCATTTATGTCAAGGTAGTGTCGTACTTAGTTACTGTTGCAGCCCATTCACATAGTCGAAGACGCTCGCTTCACTAAGCACCTAATTTAGCAATACTTATATTATCAGGTGGGGAGGTACCTGCCACAAAATATCTGTGCATGCCATAACACCCATCAACAAAGTCTCACCAAGATATGCATAGGAAAATAATATTTCGCCTATTTTGACAAGAAAACACCCCTAAGGGCATTAGCAATGTTCATCATCAACCATCAGCAGGTCAACAACCAAAAAGTTGTCTGGACACAAATCAGTTGTTGTCCAATTGTAATCGGTTTCGATCAGCCATCATAACGAGCATGGGACATGCCTGCCTCGTATAAAACAAACCATTATTGTAGTTTTTCCACCAGAGCATGGGTATCTTTCATACTCAAATAAGGATTTTTCTCTACTCATCTCTGAAACAAGTTATCCTATCTCTCGAAAAGATAATCAGACTCTCCAAAGAAAATGAAAACATGATGTATTTTGACTATATGTCTGCTCCTAACCTCATACATCAGGGGGAAACTATTAACATCGGAAAATCGTACACTTGCTAGTACAATCCAGAAGACATTAAAATTGTCCAGGAAAATGAACAGGTGGACATTTTTCCAACCGAATACATTATAAAGATTAAAAAAATCAAAGGTTCTCATAAAGTCCAAAGTTTATAAAGGAAATCAATTAAGGCTACATGTAGATTTCTTCGATAAGCACGTGCGGAATATCGTAAAAAAGCCGCGTAGTTGCAGAAAAGGTGACTTAGTAGTCTAGGACCACTCTACACACTTGGAGTCGATTTCTTAATATGAGATCGGCGTAATATAGCCGAATTCAAGTTGTCTTGGAGAAGTGCAACCCTCAACTGAATGCTTTTGTCCTACTCATGTGTCTCTATCATACATGTACCAAGAGAAGGAAGAGGGATTCAAAAAAATCTATATAAACGGGCCACGGTAGAGCCAAAAGAAGAGACATTGTTATGTTGGTCAAATTGCTTCTAAGCAAAACACCATTTCAATGTTGAACCAAGGAAATGAAGAGCACTAGCATGTTGGCCAAATTGCTTCTAAGCAACCGAACATCTTAGTGAGTGAAGAGAAATCCACCATTTGGAGAGTCTTGACACTTTTTTGAGAGAGAGGACAAACTTGCAAAGAGATTGAGGAAAAGAAACATCCTCACTGAGGATTTTTGAGCTCCCTAGCTCAAGGAATTCTCTTCAAGTGTTTTATTATTCTAATTGTATTCAACCTCTACCAGCAACAATTAATAAAGGGAGACTTTTCCATATATTATTGATGCGTTTGCTCCATTTGAGCATTGTTATGTTCATGCACCTCTTTGTTTAAGTTTATGTTTATGTATACATTGTATCCATTATTTACAATGTTGTGTTTATTTAAGTCTATCCACTAACAACACCAATTTTGACTGTGATCCATTATAGGGAACAATCCACAGCTAAGGGGGTGTTTTTTGGTACAATTATGCTCCAAAAACACTACAACATCCACCATTTCTTCTTTTCAGTTTCCTTAATTGTAACAAAACTTACTATTTTTGGTAGTTTTTCAGGTCCTAACCTTCAGGAGTCGTTTTTGAGGGACTAAAATGCGTTTTTAGGGAAAATGGAGAGATCAGAAAAGTCCTAAAGTAGTATATTGATTTGTTTTTGGCCTCCTCTTTGAGATATTCAAAACAAGGTATAATGATAATCAAACAGATATTGTATTCCAAAGTTACGACCCCGAGAAGTTGATGTACCAATTTCCCAAATGCGGCCCACAGTTTTGGCGTTTCATCTCCTTGGGTTAGGTTATTTGATGTTTAGGGTTTTCCATTGTTTCACAATAATAAATAGTCCTTCAAGCCTCATTGTAACACGTTCAAATCTTCTCTGAGATAAGCTACCATCGCCCGAGCTAGTTTATTTCGATTTCAGTTTGTAAGCATATTTTAGTTATTTTATATTAATGAAATGATGTGTTATTTTTGCTGCATCTCTGTATTTATGAATATATGTGTGATTTGTTGCATTCTTGTTTAAGTTTGGATCAATGGTATCAGAGTGGGTTGTTATTTCTTTTTTTTTCTTTGCATGTCCCAAACGAGGTTGAATTATAAGGAGTTAGGGCTCGAACTGGTCAAACCTTTGCAAGACCAACCTCGCAAAACCCCACGAACTCCCGTGGTGAAAGAGGAGAAAGACGAGGGGGCGGGAGATCCTTTCAAAATATTTCTCGAAGAAGTCCTCGAGCAACAGAGGAACACAATGATGGACAACTTTGCGTAGATACTTCAGTGGCTACCCAAAGGCGACACATATTCTTCTAGAAGCCACTCTCGAAGCGCTACACCCTTTAAGGTACAAGTTAACTTTGACATCCCCATATTTGAAGGTCAAATAGATGCGGACGATGTAGATAAATGATTCAATATGCTAGAAGGATATTTTTATGTTCATGATTTTTCCAGTTGCGAAAATATTACTTTTTCACTTCTCAAAGACACCCCCCACGTTAAGGACGATTGGGAAACCTACTGTGAAAAGAAGGATGAAAGTACACCCTCACTATTTTCAGCCGCACCCACTTGGGATTCATTTCGGGACGCAATCAAGATTAGCACAACCCTGTCATGAGCTATAAGGATAAATACATAAAGTGTACCATGTTACAGCAGGTAAGGGGCCAAAATGTGTCGGAGTTTACCAATGTTTTTCATACCCTTTGCATGAAGTTGGGTATCAAGAATTTTGAGCGACATTTGGTACTCAAGTACTGTGAATTTCTACACAGATACATCTAGGACGAGATGGAGTTCTCGACTGTCTCCTTGCTCGACACGACGTACCAATACGCTATTAAGATTGAGCAGAAGTTTAAACAGAAGAAGCAAGACTTTGGATCTGCGAATCTGAAGCAAGGGAAAGTTGCCCCCAAACCACAAAAGAAAGGACAAAGCCAAGGCAAGATGACCCAGGACAACCTGTGAAGCCGCAATAAAAGAACAACACCCCGAAGACAAAGGAGGACATGGGAAAATGGTGTGAGTTCAATAAGAGCTCCACTCACAACACTAGCGAGTGTCGGGCCAAGCAGTCACTAATGGACGCGCTGAGGGCTTCCAAATGTGATGCATGTTCCACCTCTAAGTCAGAACATGACAAGGGGAATTATAAAGGGAAGCTGATCATTGACGCGAAGCCCAGTTCCACCGTGGCGACCACGAAGATCTAAAGAACGAGCTTGGAGATCTAGAGGAGGGGGAATGCCTCTTCCGCTCACAGATGTGGGTGAAGGGTTCTCCGTTGTAGTTCATTGTCGACAGCAGGAGCTAATAGAACCTAATTTCAGCAGGGGTCATGAAGTGGTTGGGTCTATTGACTACAACACATCTACATCCATACACCATCGGGTGGCTTCACCAAGGACGAGATCTTTGTGTCAGCTAGCAATGTCGCCTTCCCTACATCATCAAATCCTTTACGGATGAGGTATTGTGTGATGTTGCTTCTCTTGAAATTTGTGATGTATTATCAAGGCAACCATACTTATGGAAGAGACATGTTGTATATGAGTCTAGACCTTGCTCTATGATTATTACTTTGGGCAAAAAGTTGTACAGCATACCGGAGGTGTCCCTACCTACTGCCATATATTTGATCTTTACAAAGTAATATAGTAAGATCATTTCACAAACCAGGAAATTTGTTTTCTTTGTGATTCACCCTCAGGACAAGAATAATATTGTGGCCACGACTTCCAAACATCGCTCCTCTGCACAATAACAATAGATGGACAAGGTCATGGAGGAGTTCAGGGACATTTTCGCCTCACCTATGGGGGTACCTTTGCACTGTCGGGTCAAGCACTCCATCGATTTGACTCCGGGCATGCTGCTACCCAATGGACCAATCTATCAACATTCTGTTCTGGAGAACGATGAGATCAAGAGGTAGATTCGAGAATTGTTAGAGAAATGGCACATCATGCCAAACTCATCATTCTGTGGGAGCCTGATTGTATTGGTACAGAAGAAGGATGAGACCTAGAGACTCTGTATTGATTATTGGGTGTTGAGCAAGATCACTATGTGGAATAGGTACCAAATCCAACAGATTGATGACCTTCTGAACCAGCTGAAGGGGACTAAATATTTCAGCAATATTGACTTGAAGTCAGGTTATCACTAGGTGCCTATCAAACCCTCTTATGTGTGGAATACTGCCTTCAAATCCAAGGAGGGCCTTTTCGAATGGTTGGTCATGCCTTTTAGATTGATGAATGCCAACACAAACTTTATGAGGTTGATGGATGATATCTTGCGACCCTTCACCAATGCCTTCGTGGTGGTGTCTTTAGGTGAAATATTGGTCTTCAGCCATAGTTGAGAGGAACACCTCCACCATATTCGACAGGTCCTTCAAACCTTCTTAAAACCCAAGTTGTGTGTCAATCTGGAGAAATTCACTTTTAGTATGACCCAGGTTAAATACATAGGGTACATCATTGATGAGAAGGGTGTGCATGTGGATCCAACCAAGATAAAAGTCATTCGAGATTGTCTAGGCATAACCACTCTAAGAGAGATCTGCGGCTTTCTGGGCCTTGCCAATTTCTACCGCAGGTTCGTATTGGGGTTCTCTCATATCATTTGGCCTTTAAGTCAAGTCACTAAGGGCAGAGCGAAAGAAAATTTCTCATGGTCTGAAACCCAATAGAAGGTGTTTGTTGAGTTGAAGCAGTGCCTCTAATTTGCACCAGTGCTCACATTACCAGACCTGCATCAACCATTTGAGATTGAGACAAATGCCTCTGACTATGTTATTGGTGCAGTTCTTACTCAGTAGGGGCATCCAATGGCTTAACACAGTGAGACACTTTTAGACACAGTCTGAGAGTATCCTACCTATGACAAAGAAATGTATTCCATTGTGCAGGCCTATTGTCAATGGAAGCATTACATTCTAGGGAAGGAAACAATCATCCACGCACACCACCAACCCCTACAGTTCATACAAACACAAGGGAAGTTGCAGAACGTTCGCCATCCAAAATGGTCCACATACCTGCAACAATTCCATTTGAACATTAAGTACAAGAAGGGAAACACCAATAATGTTGGATATTGCCTCAACCGACCACAAGTTATGGCGTTGATCATTGTACTCGACCCCTGTGGGCACGACACTTTGGGTGGCCGCATCTTTACAAGAGCGATTCAGAATTTAGCAACACATACCAAACACTCCTGGAAGGTAAGCAAGTTCCAAATTTTCACCTCCAGAATGCACTGCTATGCCACCTGGGACACATTTGTGTTCATTCAAGCGAGCATGCCAATATGATTTGGGAGGCGCAGTATAACAGGTCACTAGACATTTCGAAGTAGAGAAAAAAGTGGTAGTACTGTAGAAGTATTTTTATTGGCCCAACCTTCGTCAGGATGTTGGGAGGTACATTAAATCTTGCAATGCCTACACCATTGCCAAACCATCCATCAAGAAGCAAGGCCTACATACTTCTCTTCCTACTCCTAGTCGACCTTGGGAATCCATCTCCATGGATTATATGTCGGACCTTCCTTGTTCTAAACACAACAACAACTGCATTTTCGTGGTCATCGACAAATTCTTTAAGATGGCTAATATGGGGGCTTGCAAGAAGAGCATCACAATAGAGGCCATTGCTAAGCTCTTCTTTGAGCGAGTGTGGGTACACTTTGGATCCCACAGTCCATTGTCTTAGAAAGGGACAACAAATTCCCAGGTGCATTTTGGTCAAGTCTTTGGTCGTTGTTGGATACCAAACTTACTAAGTCCACAACTTTCCATCCCCAAATTGATGGCCAAGCAGATGTTGTCAGCATGATGATCGTACACATTATGCACATGTATAACTTGAAGCATCTACGCACAAGGGATGAAATCCTCCCCTATGTCCAACGGAGCTCTCCACATCTCAACGAGCCACAACCCCTTTCAGGTAGGGCTGGTATTTCAACCTTCATGTCTCATTGATCTGGCCATACCATTTGCAGCTACTCAGACAGATTCAACTCACATCCAGTCTGAAGCGACAAGGTTAATAGCTTTATTGAGCACATTCAACACATCCGTTAGTCAGTCCATGATATATTGGTCAGAGCCAATGCTAAGTACAAACAGTGGCATGATCAACATCAGGTTTAGTACAAGTTCCAGGTGGGCGAAAAAGTTTGGCTACATTTGCAGAAAGAGTGCCTCGTTGGACCCCACCACAACCTTCTCCCACTCTGATATCGGCCATACACCATCACCAAGGTTGGGGGGGACAATGCCTTTGAGCTCATCATTCCACCATTCCTTGGTCTGCACTCAGTGTTCAATGTAGAATGCCTTCAGCCATACTTTCCACCATTGCCAGACACATCCGACATTGCAGAATAGCTCACGCCAATATAGTTAAACCCAGACTGCATGGAACATGCAAAAACTGATCAGATCATGGACATGAAGATCAAAAACACTTTCCAGAAGAAGATCCAACTGTATCAGATTGTTAAAGCTGGCCAACTCCTGCACCAAGGCAAGTGGCTCACCAAGGACCAAGTTCAACAGAAGTTTCCCTATCTCATGGAGGCACTCAACACAATGGGGACCATTGCTTCCTAAGGGGGAGGACTAATCTAGGTGGATATTGGTGGCCACCCGCCTATTCCACTTGCACCCCCATCGTTGTTTCTTTTTAGTTTTCTTAATTGTAGCACAACTTACTATTTTTAGTAGTTTTTCACTCCCTAAACTTCCGGAGCCATTTTGATGGACTAAAAGGCGTTTTTAGGGAAAATGAAGAGACCAAAATAATCTCAAATAGGTGTAACCATTTTTTTTCATCTCTTCTTCGATATCTTCGAAATGAGGCATTATGATAGCCAAACGGAGATCAAATGCCAAAGTTACGACCTTGAGAAGAGTATGTACCAATTTACGCAAATAGGGCCCACAATTTTGGCGCTTCATCTCATAGGGTTAAGTTCTTGGAAGTTTAAGGTTTTCCATTGTTTCTCAATAATAAATAGGCCTTCGAGCCTCATTGTCACACATTTCAAAGACATGTAGCCACCACATCTCTTCTCAAAGATAAGCTACCATCGCCCGAGCTAGTTTATTTATTTTTCTGTTTGTAAGCATATTTTAGTTATTTGATATTAATGAAATGAAGTGTTATTCCTATTGTATCTTTGTATTTATGGTTATATCTTTGATTTGTTGTGTTCTTGTTTAAGTTCAGATTAGTGGTATCAAAGTGGGTTTCTATTTCTCTGTTTTTCTTTGCATGTCCCCAACAAGGTCGGGGATATAAGGAGTTCGGGCTTGAACTAGTCAAACCTTTGCAAAATGAGCCTCGCAAATCCCGGTGGCCTCCCATGGTGAAAGAAAAGAAAGAGGAGGGGCCATGAGATCCTTTCAGAATATTGCTCAAATAATTCCTCGAGCGATAGAGGAACAAGATGATGGACAACTTTTCCCAAATCCTTCAGCGGCTACCCAAAGATGACACAACGTCTTCCAATAGCCACTCTGTAAGCGGCACACCCTTTAAGGTACAAGTTAACTTTGACATCCCCATATTTGAAGGTTAGATAGATGCAGACATCGTAGATAAATGGTTAAAATTTCTAGAAGGATATTTTTCTGTTCATCATTTTTCCAATTGGGAAAAGATTACTTTTGCACTTCTCAAAGTAGTGCCCCACATCAAGGACTGGTGGGAAACATACTGTGAGAAGAAGGACAAAAGTACACCCTCACTATTTTCAGTCGCACCCACTTGGAATTCATTCCAGGATGCAATCAAGGAGCAGTACTACCCTATCAGGAGCTATGAGGATAAATACATAAAGTGGACCATGTTGCGGGGGAAGGGAATAAGATGTCTCGAAGTTTACCAATATTTTTTAGACTCTTCACATGAAGTTGGGTATCAAGCGTTATGAGTGACATTTGGTACTCAAGTACTGCGACTTTCTACACATATATATGAAAGACGAAATGAAGTTCATGGAAATCTCCTCGCTCGGCATGGCATACCAATATGTTGTCAAGATCGAGCAGAACTTTAAACAAAAGAAGCAAGAATTTGGATCTGTGAATCCGAAGCAAGGGAAAAAGGCCCACCACAGAGGAAAGGAAAAATCCAAGGCAGGGCAACCCAGGACAACTCGCCAAAGCCTCAAGTAAAGAACAACACCTTGAAGATGAAGGACACAGGGAAATGGTGTGAGTTCCATAAGAGCTCTACTCACAACACAAGTGTGTGTCAGGCCAGGTAGTCGCTAGTGGCCGACGTGAAGGCTTCCGAATCATACACATGTTCCGAATCTGAGTCAGAACCTGACAAGGGGAATGACAAAGGGAAGAAGATCATTGACGTGGAGTCTAGTGTCACCGTGACTACCTCCAAGATCCAAAAGAACGAGCCTGAAGATCTAGATGAGGGGGAACGCCTCTTCCACTCATAGATGTGGGTGAAGAGTTCTCCACGACAATTCATTGGCGATAGCAGGAGCCAAAAGAACCTCATTTCAGAAGAGGTTGTGAAGTAGCCGGGTCTGCCGACTAGAATGCAACTACAGCCATACACCATTGAGTGGCTTCACCAAGGACAAGATCTTACCATCAGTCAGCAGTGTTGCCTTCCCTCCAACATCAAGCCCTTCAATGAGGTATTGTATGATGTTTCTCCTCTTGAGGCTTGTGATGTATTATCAAGAAAACCATACTTGTGGAAGCGACATGTTGTATATGAGTCTAGACCTTGCTCTATGATTATTACTTCGGCCAACAAGTTGTACAAGATAACAGAGGTATCCCCACCTACCACCATCTCTTTGATCTCTGCAAAGAAGTGCAGTAAGATCATTTCACAAATCAAGAAATTTGTTTTCCTTATGATTCACCCTTAGGGTAAGAAGAATATTGTGGCCACGACTTCCAAATAGGGCTCCTTCGTACAATAGTAGCAGATGGATAAGGTCGTGGAGGAGTACAGGTATATTTTCACCTCATCTATGGGGGTACCTTTGCATTGTCGAGTCAAGCATTCCATCAATCTGACCCCAAGCGCATTGCTACCCAATGGACTAATCTATCGATGCTTTGTTTCGGAGAATGATGAGATCAAGAGGTAGATTCGGGAGTTGTTACAGAAAGGGCACATCAAGCCAAGCTCATCACTCTATGGGAGCTTAATTGTGTTGGTACAGAAGAAGGACGAGACCTGGAGACTTTGTATTGACTATCGGGTGTTGAACAAGATCAATGTCTGGAATAGGTGCCCAATCCCATGAATTAATGACCTTTTGAACCACCTCAAGGGGGTTAAATATTTGAGAAAAATTGACTTGAAGTCTGGTTATCACCAGGTGCCTATCGAACCCTTTGATGTGTGGAAGACTGCCTTCAAAACCAAGGAGGGCCTTTTCGAATGGTTGGTCATGTATTTCTGGTTGACGAATTCCCCCACAACTTTCATGAGGTTGATGGACGACATCTTGCGACCCTTCACCAATGCATTCATGGTGGTGTATTTAAATGGCATCTTGATCTTCAGTCAGAGTTGGGAAGAGCACCTCCACCATTTTCGATAGGTCCTTCAAACCCTACGACAACACAAGTTATGTGCCAATCTAGATAAGTACACTTTTGGCATGAACCAGGTTCAATATTTAGGGTACGTCATTGGCGAGAAGGGTGTGCATGTGGACCCAGCCAAGATACAAGTCATTCGAGATTGGCTAGCCCCAACCACTCTAACAAAGCTCCGCAGCTTTCTGGGGCTTGCCAATTTCTACTGCAGGTTCGTATTGGGGTTCTCTCATATCACTTGGCCTTTAAGTCAACTCACTAAGGCTGAAGTGAAAGCAAAGTTATTTTGGTCTAAAACCCAACAGAAGGTGTTTATTGAGTTGATACAGTGCCTCTACTCTACACCAATGCTCACATTACTAGACCTGCAACAACCATTTGAGATTGAGATATATGCCTCCGACTATGCTAGTGGTGCAGTTCTTACTCATTAGGGGCATCTAATGGCTTACCATAGTGAGATGCTTTCAAAAGAAGTCTAAAAGTATCCCACCTATGACAAAGAAATGTATTCCATTATGCAGGACTGTCGTTAATAGAAGCATTACATTCTAGTGAAGGAAATAGTCCTCCACATGGACCATCGACCCCTACAGTTCATACGGACACAAGGGAAGTTGTAGAATGATCGTCATCAGAAATGGTCCACATACCTGAAACAATTCCATTTGAACATTAAGTACAAGATGGACAACACCAATAATGTTGCAGACTTCCTATGCCGATCACAAGTCATCGCGTTGATCATTGTGCTCGACTCTTGTGGGCACGAAACTTTGAGGTGGCCGCATCTTTACAAGAGCGGTCTAGAATTCGGCAACACTTACCAGACACTCTAGGAAGGTTAGAAAGTTCCAAATTTTCACCTCCATGATGCATTGTTATGCCACCTGGGACACATATGTGTTCCTTCAAGCAATTGTGACAAGATGATTTGGGAGGCGCACTACAATCAGGTCGCTAGACATTTCAGAGTAGAGAAAACAATAGCAGTACTGCAGATTTATTTTTATTGGCCGAATCTTCGTCAAGATGTTGGGAGGTACATTAAATCCTACACTGCCTATTCCATTATCAAACCACCCATCAAGAATCAAGGCCTATATACTCATCTTCCTACTCCTATTCGACCTTGGGAATCCATCTCCATGGATTATATGTTAGGCCTACCTTCTTCTAAACATGACAACGACTGTGTTTTCATGGTCGTAGCGAATTCTCTAAGATGGCCATTATGGCGGCCTGCAAGAAGAGTATCATAATAGAGGCCACTGCTAAGCTCTTCTTTGAGCAAGTGTGGGTACAACTTGGGATCCCACAGTCTATTGTCTTAGATTGGGACAACAGATTTCTATGTGCATTTTGGTTAAGTCTTTGGTCAATGTTGGATACCAAACTTACTAGGTCCACGAATTTCCATCCCCAAACTAATGATCAAACAAAGGTTGTCAACATGATGATTGTAAACATTATGCACATGTATAACTCAAAGCATCCACATACATGGGATGAAAGCCTCTCCTATGTCCATCACAGCTACAACAGAGCTCTCCATAGCTCAACGGGCCACAAGCCCTTTCAGGTAGGGCTACGATTTCAGCAATTATGTACCATCAATGTGGCCATACTATTGTCAACTACTCAAGGATATTCGACTCACGTCCAGTGTGAAGCTAACAGGGGTAACTTCATTGAGCGCATATAACACATCCGCGAGCAAGTCCCTGATATATCTGATAGAGTCAATGCTAAGTACAAACATCGCCATGATCAACATCGGGTTCTGCACAAGTTCGAGGTGAGCGACAAAGTTTGGCTACATTTGCAGAAAGAGCGTCTCACTAGACTCCACCGCAAGCTTCACCTGCTCTGATATGGGCCATACACCATCACGAAGGTTGTGGGGGGGAATTCCTTCGAGCTCAGCATTCCACCATTCCTTGGTCTACATCCAGTTGTCAATGTAGATAGCCTTTGACCATACTTTCCAACATCGTTGGACACATCCGACATTGCTAGAAATAGCTCACGCCAACAGAGTTAAACCCAGACTGCATGGAACATGCCACAACGGATCGAATCATGGACACGTAGATCAAGTACACTCGCCAGTAGAAAATCCAATTGTATCGGGTTGTCAAAGCTGGCCAACTCCTGCACCAAGGCAAATGGTTCACCAGGGACCAATTTCAGTAGAAGTTTCCCCATTTCATGGAGGCACTCAATGCAATGGGGACCATTGTTTCCTAAGAGGGGAGGACTGATCCAGATGGATATTGGTGGCCACCTGTTATTCGACTTGCACCCTCACCGTTGTTTCTTTTCAGTATCCTTAATTATAGCACAACATATTATTTTTGGCATTTTTTTGGGTCCTAAACTTTCAAAGTTGTTTTAAGGGACTAAAAGGTGTTTTTAGGGAAAACAAAGAGACTAGAAAAGTCCCAAACTTATATATATATATATTTTTTTCTGCATCCTCTTTGAGATATTTGAAACGAGGTATTATGATAGCCAAACAGAGATCGTATGCCAAAGTTACGACCCTAGGAAGTTGATCTACCAATTTACCCAAGCGAGGCCTTTTAGCCCTAAGATGCACTGCTGCTATTTTAACGGATGTCCCCTGTTTTAGCTCCGATGGTCAACGTCTCCTCTTGCACTGCTTTGGCCATAAGCCAGACTTCAAGAATTATACACCCGCACTCATAAATATCGGCGGGTCTGCTCTCGGTTCATCTCCTTTTTGCTGTGCCCTCCATTCTCCGATCCTCGCCGCTGATCTTCCCACTGATATGACAGTCCGCACTTCACCCAATTGACGCTATATGCTTGACCATTATCCACCATCAGATCTTTTCCACCAGATCTAACGTCTATCACGCATATCGCTCGGGCAATAAGCGAGAGGGATGACCGCCCGATAAAAGCGGTTTTCTCTCTCTCCTCTGCTGCTACGTGGCGCTCGATGAATGGAATCGAGCGGGCTCTGACCTTTACTGCTTACCACCCGATGACTGCCCAAAATAAACCATTTCCGCCTAAGAAAACCACTCCCGGGCGTTATCCTTCTAGCACCTCCTCCACCCGATAATCATTCGATCTACCAATCTAAGATTTGACAGCTTGGAATTATTCTGCTCCTGCCACGACTTCAAACCTTCGGTGATTGATCTCCTCCGTCCATTCCTCCCAATCCAACGACCCTCGTTCACCATCACCATAGTTCACCCCAACTGTTGATTCACACCATCCAACGACCCAAGTGCTCTCGTACCCCACTTCCCATCAGTCACCCAGGGAATAAATTTGTTGGTTCTCATAGTGTTTTTCACAAATGGACAATTGAACTGAAATAACGGAATGCATGTCTGGAAGGGGAAAACGCAATAGCATGATGCAGCTGAACCAACAGAAGTGATCATGGAGCATCACTGGCACGAGCGAGCCACCTGACAGCGCAACGAAATTACTAGAATTCGGTTACTGTGTTTGTTAGAAAAAGAGCCCTCTGAGCTCATGTTTGTCTCGTTATGGCATCAAGTAGTTAAAAGACAGAGGGGATAGATTAAGACATCTCGAGCCTCAGAGGATTTGAGAGCATTGTAAAAAGCTTATAAATCGCTGAAAGTTTGAAGTATTAAGGGTTTAACTTTTGGAGACTGTGGATACTATGTTCCTCCTAGCGTCTCATCTTCATTCCAATAATATAAGCTTCTTTTGTTGTTACATGTTCAATCATCATCTTCTCCTTTGTTCTAAGCTTTCACTTGAATAGGCTATTCATGTTTTCTTTTGTATCTAATGCCAGATAACTATCATCTTATCTCTGCTTTGATAAATTAGATTTTCAAGCTTCATTTACTTTTTGTTGCTAGCCATTCATATGTCTTTATGTATGTATCTGCTAGTACAGTTAGGATTCTCCATCTATTCATTGAATCTATACACTATTGAGCATTAGTGGTCGAAAGCCTTGTCAAGCTGAGAGTATTCATGCATGTCTTGAGTGAAAACAGAGTTGAAACAGTCATCTAACTTGATCCAAACGCCAATCCATTCCAATAGTTCAGAGAACGGTATTGAAGATTATATGTTACCAGGCATCTCCGAGCTACAACCTAGGAGAGTTTCCTGGAGTGCTAACTTAATTGGCACCGTTGCTGGGGAGAGGAGACTGAAGCTTAGCTTCCCTGGGGGACGACACAGATCCAGCTTTGATGATAGACAAATCCTGGACACTATTTGGGTTGTAGTCATCTATCTGGAAACTCTACTAGAGGACAAACCTCTTGGCGATTCCACTCCATTGTTTTGGCTCAGTTTGTGAGGCATACTCGGAGAAATATTCATAAGCCACGAGCTGACCTAGTACCTGACCCTGAAAAAATAATCAAAGAAAGAAAGGAATTGCAGAAAGGAGCATCAGGTTCAGGTAGCTCTAAACAATATTCTATATCTCTTCAAGAAAATCTTGTAACAAAACAAATACATGTTGAGAGTATAGCATCTAATACTAGCAATGAAGAAAAAATCTCAGAGATTCATAGAGCTCCTTATTCTTTAGGTTCTCCTTTCATTCTAAGCCCAATGGAAGCCTCTCCTCCTATCCATCATACTCCTTTAGTCCTATTAGTCACTCCTCAACCCTCTGTCATTCAGACTTCCAGTACCCTTATAGCCACCACAACTATAGTAACACCTACCAAAATGGAAAGAATCATAGTTGCTAGGTATGGACCTCTAGTACTGCCCACTCCTTTGAATGCCATGCCTACTGGAGAATATCAGAAGTATA
>APFE031760131.1:999-42276 GCA_000404065.3 Pinus taeda
GATTGACTCAGGTGCATCCTTTCACTTCACTCCCCATAGAGAGTGGTTCTGTGAGTATGAGAAATACGATGGTGGTGATGTCTTCAAGGGGAAGATGATAGGAAGGCTAGAATCATTGGTCGCGGAAAAGTAAAGTTGAAGTTGCAAGGTGGAAGGGTTAGAACTCTTCCGGGTGTTATGCATATTCCTGCATTGGCCAGAATTCTGATTTTTGTAAGAAAGTTGGAGCATACAGGTGTAAAGACACTGTTCAGGAAGGATACCTGCAAGATGGTTCGAGGAGCACTGGTATTGATGCGGGGAGTTCGGATTGGAACTCTGTACAAGCTACAAGGTAGCACTTTTGTTGATGGGTGCAATAGTTCTATGGTTCCTGAAAATGGAGCAGAAATCCTAGTGGTCTCTGGAGAGAAGACCATGTTGTGGCATCAAAGGCTTGGACATATTGGAGAGAAGGGCCTTCGAATACTTCATGGTAAAGGTATGGTAGAAGGTATGAGTAATAGCTCTCTGGATTTTGATTTCTGTGAAAATTGTGTATATGGGAAGCAGAATCGGGTGAGTTTCCCCCTCTGGTGGTAAGAGGACGAAACAAATATTAGAGCTTGTGCACAGTGATGTGTTTGGACCTGTGAAAGTTCAGCACTGGGTAAAGTCTTGTGTACTATGTATCAATTTATAGATGACCTTCTCCAAGGAAACATGGAATATTTCGTTTTAAGAAGAATGCTGAAGTTTTGACAGGTTTTAAAGAATTTAAAGCGCTTTTTGGTGGAAATCAAGACAGAGAAGAAGATAAAAGGTGCTGAGGGACAGATAATGGTGGAGCAATTCTGCAGCCAAGGAATTTGAAGAATTTTGTAAGAAAGTTGTGGTATAGCACGAACCAGAAGAACTACTCCCATATACCCTCAGCAAAATCGGAGTTCCGTAGAAATAATGAAACAAGAAACGTTGATGGGAAAGGGAAAGAAAGCATGCTCAGTGGTGCCAGGTTAGGACAGGAATTCTGGACAGAGGCGGTGGATACTGCATGTTACTTGGTCAACAGGTCACCTTCATCAATGTTGGAGGATAAGACTCCACAAGAAGTATGGACTGGTAAGAAACCCTCTCTTCACATCTGAGGGTATTTGGATGTGATGCATATGTACATGTTCCAAAGGAGAAATGAACCAAGTTGGATAGTAAATCTGAAAAGTGCATCTTTATTGGGTATAAGGATGGTTTAAAGGGTTATAATCTTTGGAACGCAGTAACAAGGAAGGTTGTGTACAGTCGAGATGTGGTGTTCAGAGAGGTGAAAGATGTTATTAAACATGAAGTCCAACCAAAGGAACCTGTGAAGATAGAGTTTGAACTAAAGGAGGAAGAATCAGACTCTTTAGCAGAGGAGGAATCAGAAGATGTGAAAGAGCCACAAACTCCGACTGTGAGAAGATCATCTCGAGAAAGAAGGCAGCCAGAAAGGTATAGTCCATCTGCTTTCTGTTCAACTTTGCTTTGTTTGTTTCTGATGATGATCCCAGAACTGTGAAGGAAGCAGTGGATTCAGAGGATGGAAAACTCTGGAAAGAGGCCATGGTTGATGAAATGGCATCTTTGCACAAAAATGAGGCTTGGGATCTGGTGGATTTGCAGGCTGGAAAGGAAACCCATTGACAGCAAATGGGTGTTGAAGAAGAAGACAAATGCAAAAGGGAAGGTGGAGAAATACAAAGCTTGGTTGGTAGCAAAAGGTTATTCCCAGGTGCCGGGAATTGATTTTGGTGATATTTTTTCTCTTGTTGCCCAGGTAACTTCTATTAGATTACTTTTATCTATTGCTGCTGCTTTTGATTTTGAGGTAGAACAGATGGATGTGAAGACAACATTTCTTCATGGGGATTTGGAGGTGAAGGGTAAGAAAGAACTGGTATGCAAGTTAAAGAAGTCTCTGTATGGGTTAAAACAGTCACCAAGGAGGTGGTATCAGAAATTTGATACATTTATACGGGGACTTGGCTTCACTCGAAGCAAAGCAGAGCACTGTGTGTATTTTAAATTAATTGGTGACCATGTTATTTATCCAGTCTTGTATGTGGATGATATGTTGCTTGTTGGAAATGACAAAGAAATTATTGAGGATTTGAAGACCCAATTGTCCTCCAAATTCGACATGAAAGATCTCGGTGCTGCAAACTATATTTTGGGCAGGAAATTAAAAGAGATCACGCAAAGAGGAAGCTTTGGTTAAACCAGAGGAAGTATGTCGAGACAATACTGCAGAGGTTTAATATGCAGGATAGTAAACTGGTGAAGGATCCTATTCCTGTAGGCATGAGGTTATCTACTAAACAGTGTCCCAAGACACAAGAAGAGGAAGAGGACATGTCCCGTGTTGCATATGCAAGTGCAGTCGGTAGCTTGATGTATGAAATGGTCTGTACTAGACCAGACATTGCACATGTAGTGGGAGTATTGAGTAGGTTTATGTCAAAACCAGGGAAGGAGCACTGGACTGTAGTGAAGCGGGTTTTCAAGTATTTGCGTGGCACTAGTGATTATGGTTTGTGCTACCAAGGAAGACCAGGATTGGACAGAGTGTTGGATATTCATGGCTCTGTTGATGCAGACTGGGCTGGAGATCTAGATCAAGGAAGATCTACAAGTGGGTACGTGTTTAACCTATTTGGAGGTGTAGTCAGTTGGATGAGTAAGAAACAATCTGTAGTGGCACTATCAACTACAGAGGCAGAATACATGGCAGTCACTCATGCAAGCAAGGAAGCAGTTTGGTTGTAGAGATTGTGTTTAAGTATGGGGTTAGTACAAGGAGCTATAAGGATAGACTGTGACAGTGAAAGTGCAATTTTCTTGGCAAAGAACCCTGCTTATTATTCAAAGACAAAGCACATTGATGTTCATTATCACTTTGTGAGGGATATGATAGAAGACAAAAAGGTGTTGCTAGTAAAGGTGGACACTTTGAAGAATACTGCAGATGCATTGACAAAATCTATGAGCTCTGAGAAGTTCTCTTGGTGTAGAGAAACAATGGGCATTTCAGGCTGGAAAATGATAAGCTCTCCTGTGGCTCCCTATGGAAGGAAACACAAGTGGGAGATTTGGGTTGTGTTATATTCTTTCCACATAGTTAACAGGGGGTTTGAGGGGTACCTGTACCCCACTTTATGGGTCCAGCAGCGCCTCGGCAAAATTTTGGTTTTGGACCCTATATTAGGTTGGGCGGACCCACCTATGGTTTTGTGCATGATTTTCGCACATGTTTTTTGGATGCGATGGTTTTCGGTCCATGGTTTTGGATGCGATGGTTTTTTCAGTCCATGGTTTTGGATGCTTCAGCATGTATAAATATGTACTGTAACATTGAAAGGAATATAATGAAAAATCAAGCTGGTAGTCCCGGTTTTGGGATCCAGTGGGAAATTTCTGTGTATACGTGTTATGCTCTCACATTTTTACTTTTCATGTGATTTGGAATTTGTATGTAGGTAATTTCTATACGGGGTTAAAACCTACACTCCCCACACCATTCAATGATGAGGTCCTAGAAAACGTCATGGGGAATGAAGCATACTCCTTCACAGGCAGGTTCTCAAGGTACCACCAATTACAGATAGTGAAGGAGGAAAAGAAGAAGACCACTTTCACCATGGAGTTGGGGTTGTATGATTACCATGTCCTACCATTTGGCATTAATAATGTGCCTACCCTTTTCTCCCAGATTGTTATCGCGGCATTCAGGGACTACATTGACCAATTCCTCAAGGTATACATGTATGATTGGAGAGTCTACAGCCTATTGAGGAAGCACACCAACCTACTCAGAGTGATGTTTGATCATTGTAGACATTTAGATGTCTCCCTGAGCCTAAAGAAATGTATATTTTCAGTTCTATTTGGCACGTTGCTATTATAGATCATTTGCAAGGATGGTGTTTGTGTAGGCCCTTCAAAAGTTCCAGAAATTGAAAATATGGATCCACCGACTAATGTGAAGTAGTTGCAATCGACATTGGGCCACACAGGATATTATCAGAGATTCATTTGGAACTATGATTCCATCACCACACCCATAAAGAAGCTTCTCAAGAAAGTGGAATCATTCACATGGATGGAGGATTATCAAGAGGAAATAAACATCCTGAAGGAAAAGCTGGTAAGTGCTCCCATCTTAGTATACCTAGATTGGAATAAGAAATTCCATGTACATATTGATGCATTAGAAATTTCTCTAGGGGCAGTGTTGGCACAACCTGGAGAAGGAAACTTAGACCATCTGAGCTACTTTTCCAATAGGAAGTTTTTGAATGTGGAAAAGAACTACACTAAAACTGAGAGAGAAGCATTAACGATGGTGTATTCCTTACAAAATTTTTCGCACTATCTACTTGGGGGCCTATTCAAGTTCTTCATGGACCACTCAGAATTAAGGTACCTGGTCAACAAGCCGATCTTAGAAGGAAGAATTGGTAGGTGGTTACTATTGTTGCAGGAGTTTATATTTGAAGTCATCATTAAACTAGGCTTGTTGAACATGGGACTTGATCACCTCTCAAGACTAGAATCGAGAGAAAGTGGAGGCTCCCTCGATGACCAATTATTGGATTTTTATTTGTTCCGCATAGAAGCAATTCTAGATTGCATAGAATAAATTAGAGTTTTCTTGGCCACAGGGCAATGTCCGGAGGGATATGTAGTGATGCAGAGGAGATATATGGTGGTGTGAGCCACCAATTATCACTTGATCATAGGGCATCTATACAAGTTGGGGCTTGATTAAGTGTTGCGGTGATGTCTCCTCCAGAATAAACAACAAGATGTTCTATGAGAATGCCACTCTAGAGTTCTGGAGGGGCACATCGGAGGGAAAGCAATGGCAAGAAAGCTTTTGCAGGTAGGTTTATGATGGCCTACACTCTACAAGAATGTAAAAGAGTATGCCAAAGGGTGTGATGTATGTCAGAGAGTTGGAAACCATCACACCTTGATGAGTTACCACTACATTTGGTATGCAAAGTACATATTTGAGAAGTGGTTCACTGATTTCATCAGTCCAATCAATCCATTTTTGCATCACTTTTAGGCATGATACATTATTACAACAACAGAGTATCTCAAAATATGGGGGGATTCAGTGCCTGTGAAATACTATACATCATACATAGCCACAAGGTTCATTTTTGGAAACACCATATCAAAGTTTGGGTGCCCAAGAAGCCTGACGAGTGACCAGGGAACTCATTTTATAAATGAAACAGCCACATCTCTCTTCCAAAATTTCCTAGTCGAACACCATAACAGCAGTGCATACCATCCACAGGCTGATGGGATGGTTGAAGCCTTTAACTCGATACTTGAAAATTTTCTAACAAAGGTATGTTCAATGAATCAGGATGATTGAGATAAGCGTGTGCCAGCCACACTATGTGCATACCAAACGACACTAGAAAGGTCACACAAGCATATTCCCTTCCAATTGGTATATGGACGGGAAGCCACTGTGTTGAAAGAATTCACAGTACTAAGTATCTTCATCACTTAGGTTACCAAGATGACAGATGATGCATCATCGCATAAGTGATTGGAAGAATTGATCAAACTACACGTAGCTAGGTTTCTAGCCAAATTCCACCAGTCTGTTGAGCAAAGAAGACATAAGGCATGGCAAGACAGGAACATTAAGAAAGAAGATTTCATAGTCAGAGGGAAAGTTTTATTATATGATAGCAAGTTCCAAAAGTTTCCGAGAAAGTTGCAGATGCACTGGTTAGGTCGATTCATAGTCGTGGAAATCAGGGAGTCTAGAGCAGTTAAGCTCGCGCAACTATATGGAATATTACTACTAGGATGGGTGAGTGGTGCATGCTTGAGGCCTTTCCAACAGACCAACACTCAATGTTATCATTGAATGGGTCTCTAAAAAGGGGCCATAGGTAAGCTTAGGGTGAGTCAGTAGGAGTAGGTCAGCCACATAGTCATTTAGTTTAATTTCTTTATTTTCAACACAATAAGCCCTGCGTGATATATCAGTTGCAACATCTATTACACCAGACTACAACCGATTGTGGTCGGGGAGGTCAGTCACACATTTCACAAGCCATTTCTACCATACTCAAAGTAATTTCTATAATAATTAGGCAATAATACACCTGACAGGTAAATTTCCATAGAGTCTCTTCCTGTTATGGATACAATTAACTAATAAATATTTGTCATTATGGAAACATTATTACCCATCCACCCCACTTTTTCCTTTTTCGCAATAAGTCATCTAAGCTAGGTACATATTAGCTGGTGGAAGATTAAAATGATTGAGTCTACATAGGCAAAATTGTCGTAGTAATTAGTTAGTGAATCTAGTCAGAAGTGTTGTGTCAAAGCTTGTCTACTTAATTTTCATGGATATGTCGAAAGTTTTAGAATTTCTGACTCAGGTGGTAGAATTATTTGAGTCCCAGTTCAAATCTCAGCAACGTCACCAAAGAATTCGCTACCACCCTCTTGTGACTATTTTTTATCAACGACATTGTAGAATGTTGAAGCCGTTCATATCAGTTCCTGAAGACAAATTGGATGAGAAAATTTTGTTCTAGAAACATTATATGGGAAATAGGATAAGTAAACACTGGTAGACAATGACCTCTCAGATTACTTCCAATTCCCAGTGCTAAATAGGGAGGTGTACATAGAATAAATTACAATGGAAGATGGCACGAAGGTGACAAAATCCAAGGTAACATTCCGGGGACTTCAGCGATCGACATTGATAAATTTATGGAGTCTACCAATATTTAGAATGTCTCTGGCTACAATGCAATGCACCAAAATTCTAGTAAGTAGGATGCATGGTAGCTCACTTTGTGATCAGGGGCTCAGTATTTAGCTCAAAAATAAAAGTTCTCATAATCGTTAAAAACTTGAACGACCACGTCTGTCTCAACGATACAATCCCAATGCAACTCATTTCACTCAAAACCGATTTCATATGAGGAAGATATTACGTTCTGCTCGCTTTGAAAAACAAAGGAATTTTTGAAAAAAAATGTACAGTCACTGCACAGTAAGAATTTTGTACTGCTAACATGGTAGATTACTGGGCAGGTCAAGATTTGTCAATGTCTCATGTAGTTTCTCCAAGTGGCACATTGCAATTGGTCTGCAGGTGTGGTGATTTAGAATGTTTTTACTAGTCGAAGGTGGACCAATGAGGAGTGAACAAGTGGTAAGCCCAGAGGACACCACGTGTCCCTCCCCAAAGGTCAGGCTATGAACACGCAATGGCAAGGAAAATATTATGGCAGGCTGAGGAGCCAAACCTGGGACTTGCGCTATATAAAATCAATGACATACCACTACACCCGCACCATGATTCTTAACATTCTATGGTGTCCACATATATTTAAAGTTTTAACACTTTTAGCTTGGGGAAAGGAGGGAGCCAGCCCATGAGCCAACCCCCTCCCATGTGATCACTTCATCTAACCATCAGCCAACACAATTCATAAACTGCAACACCAACCATAACCTCGATGTTTATGCCACCTATGTGCCCACTACCACGAAGCCCATAAGGCCGAAATTTTAGCATAACCATGAATTGAGCACTAATTGGACTTATCCATTAATTAAACAACACTTATCATTAATTAACCTCCAATTTTTTTTGGCAGAGAAGTTAGTAGATCCAACAAATCAGGGGATTCCTCCAGTTTTAATGGAGTTAACTGGAGTTCCTCTAGTTTTAGTGGAGTTTTATTAGGAGAAATTGTATTGGTCATAAATTTTGCAAAATTCAACCAAATTATGATCAGGAAAAGCCTATCCTAGATTTTTTTGAGGTTCTGAGCACATTGAAGCAAGTTATAGGAGAATTATAGCATTGCAAACAACATTTTTTCCATTATTTAGCTAATAAAGAGGCCCAAGCCATGGAAGTTGGACCAACGAGATGTAGCCCAAGAGGGGTGAACTCCTTCATCAAAACACTATGTTAAGTGTTCAATCAAATGGTTTCCTATACATTTGTTTTATGTTGTTCGACACTTGATTTTCCTGTTATTTTTCTCATGAACTTAACATAAAACTTGACAAATTTATGTGTTTTCATTCACAAACACCATAAGGAAACCTATGCACATGAAGAAAATGATAAGAAGTTTTTTTTTTTTAACTCTGAAGTTGAAATTAGCATAGAAAAACTAACATTAAATAACAGATCAATTTGGTATTATAGAAAAGTTTATTTTCTTGATTGCTTGAGTTTTGTGCAAGTAAGGTTTCAATGGTTGCAAATTTGTGATTATTACAAGGTTAAATTTGCAGAAAGGAGAAGGGAAGCTATTGGTTGCAATTCCTAAGGTAATTCCCTAAAGAAAGAGAGCCACAAGGCCACAATCTCCTTGCAAAGTTCCAATTCTAGCTACACGTGAAACACCTCAATTTTTACCTTCAATTCAGATTGAGGAGGTACAAGCAGTACCAAAATCTGAGCTTGAATCCAAAGCCATCATGTTTGGAGCAGGATAGATAGAAGGTCTTTGAGAGGAGGAAGAATTCAAGAAAGCTTTCTATGACTTAACTGACATGGTTTGAGTCCTCTATGAAGAGAGGAATACTATAATGGCCAGAGAGAGTTCTAAGTTTGCACATGGAGAGGCAAGCTTAAGAGATAAAAGAGATGAAAAGAAGGATCCAAAGGGTAATGGAGGAAAGCCTCCTCCATCTCCACCATATTCATCATCTTCCTCATCATCTCAAACAACATCATATTCCACTTCCACCACAAAAACTATTCATACTCATTCCAAAACTCGAAAGGAAAAAAATCGCTTACTCAAATTGGACATTAAGTTTGAACCTCCCATGTACAATGGTGAAGAGAATGCAAAAAAATTAAACAATTAGATTTTAAAATTGAAGGTTTATTACAGAATTTAGAACCTTCAAGAAGATGAAATAAAAATCCAGTTGGCTTCATTGAGGCTAGAAGGAGAAAAACTAGTTTGGTGGGGAGTAAAGACTCAAGAGGAAATGTGAATTCTTGGTAAGATATCCATTTCTTGGGTTGATTTTTTTTTTGCAATTAAAAGACAGTTTTATCCTTTAGCCTATATGAAAAAATCCATTATGAGTTGGCAAAATTTTAGGCAACTCAAGGGCCAAACAGTTCAAGACTATACCTAGGAGTTTAGGAAGAGGGTTTTGTTTCTAGGAGTAAATTTGAATTCGCAAGATACACTATTGAAATATATTGGGGGTTTACATTCCTACTTAAGACATACTATCCTTATTTTCAATCGACACAATTTTGATGAGGTACGTGTGCAAGCCACGCACCTTGAAGCAAGAGGAAAGAAAATTCAGGAAGAGGGTAGTAAGAAGAAGCAATTCAAGGGTAAGGAGAAAGAGAAGGGTGGAAAATGGAAGGTAAAGAAGAATGAAAGTGTGAAGAAAGAAGGGGAGAAAACTATATGCCAACATTGTTCCAAAGCTAGGCAGGATGAAACTAATTATTGGAAATTACATCCCGAACTAAGGCCTGAGAATCAAAAGAATAAGGGAAAACAAAAGATGACAGCTACCACACAACATGATCTTGGATTAGATTCTGGGGATGAGACTAAGATTTCAGCCATGGTCACTAAAAGAAAAGAAGCTATTGGAATCACTAGTTCCTCACGTAGTAACAACAATACTCCAAATGAAGAATCAAGGATAGAGTTGTTCCATGTAAGCGTAATTTCAAATCATACAAAGATTGATGCATTATTTGATAATGGGTCACAATCAAACTTAATTTCAGAAGACTTGGTCAAAAATCTTAACCTTGAAATTGTACCTCACCATGATCCATATCCATTGGGTTGGATAGTCAATAATACAAATTTACACGTTACAAGGAAATGCTCATTCAGGTTTGCCATTACTGAAAAGTTCATTGATGAAGTTGAGTTAGATGTAGTTCCACTTGATTTTTGAGGGATCATTTTGGGAAGTAAATATTTGTATGATAGGAAAGAATTATTTTATCCCCATGAGAACAAATATATGTTTCTCAAGAATGGATTAGAGTATATTGTGAGAGCCCATCACAAAAAGTTAAACATTTCTTTGGTTAATGTAGGGTAGATGAAGAGACTAGTAAATGCAAGTAAAATTTTTGTGCTTCTCACGATGAAGAAAAATAATGATATTGATTATGAATCTTTTGAATATTGTGATGATAAGTTAAAATCTGATTTGTCTTATGTGGTAAGCAAACATGGCGAGATGTTTCATGAACCAAAGGGGTTACCTCCCAAGAGGGGAATTCAACATGAGATACAACTGCAGTAGCATGTTCCAGTTCCAAACATTGGCATGTATCACATGTCAATCATGGAGAGCATGGAAATAAAGAAGAAAATTCAAGAATTGTTGAACAAAGGTATCATATCCCCATCTACTTCGCCATGTGGTTAGCCCATTTTCTTGGTGCCAAAGAAGGATGGGACTTGACACATGTGTGTGGATTTCCATGCATTAAACAAAATAATGGTAAATAATCATTATCCACTCCCAAGAATTGATGATTTCTTGATCAATTGAGGTATGAAAATTATTTCACTAATTTAGACTTACGAAGTGGTTATCGTCAAGTTAGAATAGCTGAAGAGGACATTTGGAAAACCACATTTAAAACTAGACAACAATTATTTGAGTGGCTTGTTATGCCTTTCGGTCTTACAAATGCTCCAGCTACTTTCATGAGAGTTATGAATGATGTATTGAGACCATTTCTAGATGAATTTGTCATTGTTTACATAGATTAGATGATATTCTCATATTTAGCAAATCCAAGATGAACATTTCATGCATGTGAACAAAGTACATGATGTCTTGAGAAAAGAACAGTTGTTTTTAAAGATGTGAAAGTGTGAATTTGGCAAGACTTCTTTAGTGTATTTGGGAAACATTGTTGGAGGATGTGAGATGAAGATAGACCCCTATATGGTTGAGGTCATTTTGAATTGGACCAAGCCCATTATAGTTACAAAGGTAAGAAGCTTTCGTGGGACAACACAATATTGGAGGAAATTTATTGCTAATTTTTCTTCCATTGCAACTCCATTACATGCATTGACTAGTGTCAAGAAAGTCTTCCATTGGGGAGATGAACAACAGAAAGCATTTGATGGTTTAAAACAAAAGATCAGTTCAGCACCAGTATTGACTCTTCTGGATCTTAGAAATCCATTTGAGATTCAAACAGGTGCTAGTGATTATGCCACGAGAGAAATTCTTATGCAACATGGTAAGCCGATTTCATTTCATTCTAAAATTTTCAATGGTGTTGTGACTAACTATCCAACTTAGGACAAAGAACTTTACACATTGGTACAAAGTGTTAAAAAATGGAAACAATACTTGATGGGGAAGGAGACCATTATCCATACCGACCATCAACCATTGTAGTACTTATTGTCACAGTCAAAGTTGGAGCAATCACGACACTTCAGATGGATGGGTTTTATACAACAATTTCATTTGGTTATAAAATATAAAAAGGGAATCTACAATAAGGTAGTTGATATGATTTCAAGGCCTATTGTAAATTCATCTATTATTCTCAAGTACAATTCTATTTTACATGAAATTTACATTGAGAAATATGCATATGATAATAACTTTCAGGATGTGTATGCAAGCTTGAGGCATGGAAACCAAATTGAAGAGTTAGATTACCATGTACATAACAGTTTGTTGTATCACTTGGGCAAGTTATGTATTCCACAAGGAGAAAGAAACAGTATCACAAGGGAGGCACACACTTCATTGATTGCTTGACACTTTGGTGTAGGCAAGACAGTAGCTAATCTCCAAAGGTATTCTTATTGGCCATGCATGTTTGATAATGTATCTCGTTTCATTATAGGATCTTATTTTTGTGCAACAAGTAAGCCTAGAAATAGGAAACTAGGATTATACACTACACTTCCAATACCTTCATGCCCATGGGAGAGTATCTCAATGGATTTTGTAGGTTGTCTTCCATTGTTAAGGAAAGGTAATGATTGCTTGTATGTAGTTGTAGAAAGGTTCATCAAGATGTGTATTCTAACGCCATGTAAAAAACAAATTATAGTTGAACAATCATCTCATATTTTGTTTCAAAATATTTGGGTTCATTTTGGTCTTCCCACATCCATTATATGTGATTAAGATTCTCGATTTGTTGGGAATTTTTGGTCAAATTTGTGGGACATGATGGACACTAAGTTGAAGAAGAGTGCAACCTTTCATCTACAAATAGATTGAAAAAACAAGGTGGTCAACAAGACACTCATTCATCTTCTTAGAGGATATTGCAACAAACATCCCAATTTTTGGGATGAATAGTTGCATTACATACAACATGCATACAATAGGGAAAAGAATTCTTCCACAAACACATCACCATTTGATGCATGTTTTGGGTACTTTCCAAGATTGCCATTGGACTTCATCTTTGAAAAATATGTCTCCATCGATGGTCATAACAATATTGACAAGGCGAGGAAGCTCATAGAGAAAATTCAGCTGATACATCATACAGTTCAAGAAAAACTTGAAAAAAGTCAAAGTAGCGACAAGGCAAGGCATGGCAAACACCGTGTCGATCATAAATTTAAAATTGGAGATCAAGTTTGGTTAGATATTAGCAAAGAGAGACATTAAGGGGAAGGTAAAAATCTAAAACCAATTTGTTATGGTCCTTTCAAAATTCTGGAAAATATTGGTGACAATGCATTCAAGCTATATTTGCCTCCTTATATGCAACTATACTCTGTTGTTAATTTTGATAATTTGAGATTGTTTGAGCCTCCTTTGATTGATGATCAAGGAGAGCATGTTCAGCTTCCATCAATAGATTATTTCTCACTAGAATATCTTGATGAACTTTAGCAAGATCTCATACTTGACAGAAGAACCAAAACTTCAAAGAAAGGGAATGTTGAATACCTTCGAGTGGGTCTAAAGGGACAAAAACCTTCTAAAGAAAAATGGTTGCAGATCAAGAAGGTGAGGGAGTTCACCTGCTGAACAATTGATAGTATATTTTGGGGTCCAAAACGATAACAGTGGGGAGGAATGATCAGGTGCTCAATATTTAGCTAAAAAATAAAATCTCACAGAATATTTCTAAACCTAAACTAATGTGTCTGTCTCGACGATACGATCCCAATGCAACTCATTGCACTCAAAACTGAGTTCATATGAGGAAGATATTGCATTCTATCCATTTTTCCAAACAGAGGAATTCTTGAAAAAATGTAGAGTCACTGCATAGTCAGCAGTCCATATTGCTGACATGGAAAATGACTAGACAAGTCAAGGTTGGTCAATGTTGAGTGTATTTTTGCTAAGTGGCACATTGCAATTGGTCTGTAGGTGTGGTGATTTGGCATGCTTTTACTGGTTGGAGATGGACCAATGAGGAGGGAACAAGTGGCAAGCCCGAAGGCCACCACATGTCCCTCCCCAAAGGTCAGGCTATTGGCGTGCAGTGATAAGAAAAATATTATGGCAGGCCAGGGAGTCAAACCCAGGACCTGCACTATACGAACTCAATGAACTACCACTACACTCGCACCATGATTCTTAACATTCTATGGTCCTCGCATATATTTAAAGTGTTAACACTTTGAGGTTGGGGGGGAGCAGGGAGCCAGCCCGTGGGCTCGCCCCCTCCCATGTGATCATTCCATATAACCATTAGCCAATGCAAGTCATAAAAAGCAACACCAACCATAACCGTGACATTTAGCTCGCCTATGTGACCACTACCATGAAGCCCGGAAGGACGACAATTGAGCATAATCGTGGATTAAGCCCTAATCTGACTTATCCATTAATTAAAATATTCTTATCCTTAATTAACCTATAGTTTAGTTTGGTGGAGTAGTTAGCAGATCTGACAAATTTGGGGATTCCTCCAGTTTTAGCGGAGTTAACTAGAGTTCCTCCAATTTTAGTGGAGTTTTACTAGGAGAAACTATTTTGGTCATAACTTTTTCAAACTCGACCAAATTAGGATCATGAAAAGGCTATCCTAGATTTTTTTGAGGTTTTGATCACATTGAAGTAGGTTTTATGAGCAATAGATCATTGTAAACAACATTTTTTCCATTATTGAGCTAATATAGAGACCCAAACCATGGAAGCTAGACCAAGGAGATGTAGCCGAGGAGGGGTGAATTCCATCAAAACACAATGTTAAGTGTTCAATATGATGGTTTGTTGTACATTTGTTTTCTATTGTTCAACACTTGATTTTCATGTTATTTTTCTCAATAACGTAACATAAAACTTGATAAACACCATTACTTGTTTTCATTCACAAACACCATAAGGAAACCTATGCACATGAAGTAAATGACAAGCAGTTGTTTTTTATTTTCAAATTGAAATTAGCATAGAAAAACTAACATTCAACAATAGATCACTTTGGTTAGATAGATAATATCCAATCCATGTAGATGACATTCAATGCCTCATGGGATTATTAGCACTAAGAAATGTAGTCCCGATGGTGTTTCGAACAGTTGCAAAGAGAGAAAATAAAGAGGGAGACAATGAATACTACAACAAGTGCAACACCAAGTGAGGTGGTATGTGTGGAAATATAGATTTAATCAAGAAGAAACATATCAAATTCGCATGCTATATCATCGTTAAGAAGGTGATGTTTCATTTCTGTAGAAATGAGTATACTTTGGACGCTATCTCATTTGTAGAACATTGTGCTCAAGGGGATTTGCTCAATTGGTCTGCATTCATGCTAAATGAATTATTTGAGGCATGTGAGGATGTTTACAAAATGATCACTAATTTTATTTTTGGATACCTGATCTTGACCTTAGCAATGTGGAAATGGTGCCCTCCCATAGACAGGGACCTAACACAAATCACAAATGACCAAACCCATCCTCTTAGATACACGCTTTAGAGAACATCTAGGGACCAAAGGAGAAAGAAAATCAATGAGGCAACCTTTAAGGAATGGTACCATAAGATGCTAGGGACCATAAGGGTAGGAGAAAGGGTTCCCAAGGGGTTTCTTAATGCATACTCACAGGACATCTAGTTTGGGGTGATGCATGGCCAAACTTACCATAGAACGTAATGTGTACACCCAAAGACTTTTCAAATGTAGGCACAGAACTTTGCATTAGTAGCAGAGGCATTCCACATGGAGGTCGGGTCGTGGCTAGTAGTCGCTTGTGAAATCAAAGAAGGATTGTAAAAATATTTTTTCGGGGGCATGCTATCACAATCTCGGATAGGAGATGTAGCTGAGGATAGCAGGAAGAGGGAAATGGAGTAGGAATTGTAGCCGATGGTCTCCCAAATGTAGACGCAAATGAGTTCCCTCAAGCAGGCCATTGCAGGCTTCACAGATTCATCAGGTATGACCACCCAGTCTGCTGAGTTGCAGGGTTTTAAATTGTTAATATAATCATCACCACACCCCTAATTGTGGCTATATCTCCTCATAGCCCTCATTAGCAATCAAAGCTAGTAATCCTTAAGCCCAGGAAGCTGAAAAATACCAAGCCACCTGGTGCTAAGAAGTAGAATACCATGCCTGCTGTTCCCATTTTTGACCTCACCAATGAAAGACCCCAGACAATATTGCCTCCCCAATCATCAAAGAAACCCCACCTTCTACCTCTATTGTTTCACCTGGGTCATAGGATCCAACCCCTCATACAAATTCAACCTTTGTGACCCTGTCTAACCTAATCCCCCTAACCACTTGCATAGCCACAAAAGAAATGAAGGTCGACTTGGTCATCTAATCCACCATGATGCTTCCCGGAGGTGAAGGGAACACAACATCTATTATATCCCTACTCATGGGTCGGGCCCACAACTGGGCGATGAGTCAGTTGACACACAATTGTAAGCTATCGAGATCGAACTATTTGGTTCCTCATTTCCGTTAAATTTCCTATTTGTTACCGATTTAGTCATTATCCCTCCCACCCCTCCATTTTTTGAAACCTTTCCACTTGAAATCTCACCCCACGACCACTCTAAAAAATCTATTGCTAGCGGCCAACCCCTACAAAGTAGTTTCTCAGACCCGTACACAATGCAACATGAGAATATTCAGCACCGTTCGTCTACGCAATTGTTTGGGTTCATCCAATAGGCAACACAACGGGCTAAAAAAATCCATAATGACCTTTTCACTAAGCACAAGAAGTAAAATAATCAACTCGTCACTCTTAGGTGGAGCAAGATCAGCTCTAACAGACAAATCAAGAGATGCAATCATAGGTTGAGCAAGTAACATCCAAGTTGCGAGCCCTTTTGCCCATTGTTTCTAATTTAGTTGTTGAAGACGCTGAAGATTTTTCTGCATTCACACTAATCGAATGTTGTGAGCATTCAGGCAACATGCATGGGCTTGGTGTCTATGCTAGGGAATTGAAGAGGAAATTAGATGTTGTGAAATCCGCATTGTCTGATCTGTCTACTAGATACATCGCAAAGATCAAACAAAGACTCATCACTGCTGTTGCACTCAAGTATTCAGTCATTGACACCCTAACGAACATATACATTTTGATGGAGCAGGTCCATGATTGGTTAGGCAGCTTGGACGTGAAGAATCATCCCATCTACCCACTTTGGAAACAAACCCAACAACACCTCTCTAACACCAAGAATTACAGGCAAAAAATGAGTGGAAGCAAATTGATGTAGAGAATGCCTCTCTCAAAGCCTAGGCGAAATAGATTGAGAAGGAATCAACCATGACTAAGAAGAAGATTCAAAATCTTAGGTCACCGCTCCACACGCATGTCATTTCTCTATGTGAAGTGTGTGATGACATGCAGGAGAAGTGGAGCACCCTATAAAACATCTGCCCCGATCACCCGAAATCCACCACAATGGGAAAATTCCTCTAGAGTCTGACCCCATCATAAGGCACCTAGAAGACTACGTTTAATGATTACAACTACTTCTACCAATAGACAATTGTTGCGGTACATGAGTTGGGGCCTTCATTTGGAAAGTAAGGCCAATGTGAAGTAGAAGTAGGACCGCATGAAGCAAGATCAACATAACAAGAAGTAGAAGCAACAAACACTTAATAAGAAAAACCAGCATAGCAGTGAGCAATAATAGTAGAGGCACTAATACGAACATTATCAAAGGCGAAAAAAAAGATGCAGACAACACCTATGATAGATTGACTTGGGAATGATTCAAAGAGTTGTGGTCGGGGCATGTTGGGCCCTCATTTTGAATTTTGTGTTTTATGAAAATAAAAGCAAGGATAGGTAGTGGGGATAACTATTGAAGTCATGGTGCTGACAACCGAGGGAAGGAGAAGGAACTAAGAGTGAACGGGATGTTGCGACAAGGTGGAGGATGAGAGAAAGAGCAACCAAGGGTAGAGTCAGCCAAGCAAGAGATGAGGGGCACTAATAGAGGAAGTGCGGGGTAAAGGATAAAAGGAAAAGGATAGCAAGAGAAAGAGGTTGGTCATGAAGTAGACAAGTGAGGACAGGATCACGAGAGCCTTCCTCAATTTCGGAAAGGCATGCCTCGTAATCTATTTTGGTTATGACAGGTATTGTTGGTTATGTTTATGTATTTACTGATAAGATATCGAGCCTTTTGTAACCTGTTATGTACTCTATTATGTTCAAGTTAATGAAAGAAGCAGTCTGGGATCTATAAGGTATTGTTGTGCTTTATGTGGGTTATTTAAAACTTTTTAATGAATGACTATAAGCTAGATGGATTCTCGTAATGATATGAGTAGAATAGCATGATTGGATAGTGTAGATGGTTGATTGTTGTAAGTTATTTATATCTGCTGGCTGCAAAATTCTTGATACTGCATTCTACCCCATCTAACTTCAGCCACGAAATGGCTCGGGTGAGAATCCTTTCCCCTCCTAGTAACGTGAAAATGTCAGTGTTGTTCTAGACTATAGCAGAGCCTTGTTGGCCCCTTTTTCTTGAACCAAGGGTCTCTTTCCTCTTGTCATTTTCATGCCAACTTTAATGAAACTATCAGAAATGGTAAATATCACAAAGAAAAATCCTTTAATTCAAATCTTTATCAAGGATTTTGTAACATCCCTGGTCAAAATTCCATGTAATAAAAGTTAAAAACAATAACCACGGTTGATGAGAAACTTATTCCAAGTTGAATGTTGGGAAAGACATGCTAGTGCGGGTGTTCATTTGGTTGTTTATGGATAAGGAAATTGGAAAAGTAAATAACTAAGGCTTTGGGAAGGAAAAATGGCATTTTTGGCACATTTACTTATGAAAATAATGGAAATGAGGAGAAAAGGGAGGTGAAAGGTCACAGGTTGCATGTGAGGAGGAAAATGAAGGAAAAAAATGGAAAATAAAGAAAATATAGGCCTCATTCATAAAAAGACTTATGAGGATCAGTTGGTAACATTTTGATAGTTTAGTTTTGGAGCTCTCTCATTATTCTCTCTCTCTTTTACTATTGGAAACTTGGAGTTTCCTGGAGCTCTTTGGCATTAGAGCAAGAAAGGAAAAGAAGGCAAGAGGAAGCAAAGATAAAGTAGGGAATGATAGGATCAAGGAGCTATAATAGGCTTCATTGCAGGTATCAACTTTCATGTGTATTTTCCTTGCTATATTTGGCATGTATGGGATTCCATGTGGTTCTTTTCTACCATGGCATGGGTTTTTCTAAGTGTGGTAGTATTTTTAGCCTAGCCTTGACATTTCCTAATAACTTTGATAAGGTGGGTTATCTCATATGGTTTATGTGGGATGACTGGATTGGATTCGAAGCGAAGTGGGGTGGATGTCTAAATTCAAAAACACATGGTCTAGTTGTCCTTGAACTAGACTAAGGATCACAAAACCACTGGTCTAGTAACCCCTGAACCACATTGTGGGTTTCGGTAAAGCCATATTGTGTCTCGGTGGGCCAAAGAATCCTTGTCGGTGAATGGATGGATATACGGTAAAGCCAAAATAGGTGGATTTTATCTCCGTTGGGCCTAGTGACCCCGAGATGGGATTCATGGTAAATCTTGGAGAGCATGTCTTGGTGTAGGGCCTAGTGATCCCTCTATTGGGCTGTGGATGTACGGTAAAGCCTGAGAGACTAGAAGGCACTCAAATTCCTCATGGTGTGGGTAGAGAACTACGGTGGCATCCATGTTGCTTGGTGTTTTTTGGTGTGTTCTATGAGTCCCAAATTCATGTTTAGAATATGGCACGAAGGTGATTAGCTGAAGAGAGACTTGACTCAGCTAATCTATGGTCAGCTGAAACATGATAGTTCCATCTTCGGTTGGTTCATTTCATTCATTAATGAGAAATTCATTCCCTTGGTTTTCATGTGTAAATGTATTGATGTATATGTGGATTTTTATGATTGATATGTTTATGGTATTTCCATTCCTATTATGATGGTTATATCTCTATTTTATGACAACAACTATGTATGGCTCTCAACATCTTTTTACTTGTATATGAATGGATAATGTGTCTATGGCATAATTGAGGATAATGCAATAATTGACATGAGGAAACAATGGTTCATAGTGATTATTAGATAAGTAAGAGATTCATACACTTAATTTTGTTGTTTACACTTGTAGGTTGCATGTTGATTAAGTGTTTGATGAAATTCCTATCATGGCTAATAGGGGTCTAGTTATGGTCTTGTTTAGTTTATTGCTTTTGCGTCATTCTTTCCCTATATTTTCATTGATTCTAAGCTATCAGTCCATTCTGGTAGTGGCCTGGGCTCATGGCTTGAAAAGGTGGCTTAAATCTTAGGGTCGCTCGCACAGAACTAGAAAATTTTGTCTCTAATCGTTGGAAGGCAAGCCCGCGAAAGCCAGTTTAGGTTGTTGGTCACTCGCTTTCCCATAGCATGAGAGCAACTATGGCCTAAGAGATCTAGAACAGTAGTGGGACCCAAGGCTAGGCTGCCTGAGTGGCTAACTTATCTCTTGAGTGATTTTTTGATGATGTTGGACGACTGTGTGTGATGTTCCTTCGATTCCACTTCCTTAAGGTCACATAGGAGGTTGAATATGATCATAGTAGCCTCTTCTATCTCGTTTACCCCGGTTGGCATGGTTACTTGGGTCGATGCAGGAGAAGGGTGTTACAGGGTGGTATCAGAGCATGGTTCAACTCTCGGACTGGATGGGTGGTGTGTGTTTGTCATGCATGCATGTCAGTTGCATGTGTGTCTCTTACACTTGCATATCATGTGATTTTTGCACTACCTTGATGATTGATCATGGTTTTATTATGGTTTATATGGAGAATTTGATATTGACCTTTCATAATGTATTTGTCATGAGTATGTGACTGGTTTCATATGGATCATATGTTCCTTACAAGTTTATTTTATGTCACCTACTTACATCCATATATGTTAGCTTACATTCTTATATGTTTTGATTACATGTATTAATGCTGTAGGTTGATTACAAGAATTGATTGCTTATGTTCAACTACAAGAATTTATGCTTATGTGTAGTTGATTAGACATTGCTTATGCATGTTGTTGGTTGCGTGTGGCAATATGTAAAATGGAGTAATGGTTGTTTTCATGCACGAGGTCAGAGCATGCATTATTCATATGGCCATGCATTGATGTCTAGACCCTAGCTAGAGTGATGTTTATGTGTTGATACATTTAATTGTGTATGTCTATATGCTGTTATGATTATGTTATATATGTATCATGTTGATTTGGTGATCTTGCAAAAAACATAACCTCCCCGAGATATACTAAGGTACATTGATTTGTTGTGATTTGGTTTATCTGACATATTATGCATTGCAGGAAGAAATATTGAATGGCTAGCAAGATGGTTGACTACAAGGACTCTCCATATGAACCTGAAGAGTAGTATGGTGTTGGGGATCCTTCCAATTTGGTAGTTACACTGAGGAGCTTAAAGAAAGAGATAAGGAGTTGTAAGGCAGATAATGACCAGATCATACAAGCACAAGAGAAGAAAGCATAGGTTAATGATATACTTTTTCAGAGTTTGTCAAAATTGCAGTGACTATGGCCACTTCGAATCAGCCATGGAAAATATGATATAACTAATGGGGCATATGACAATAGGTCTCTTAGTATACATAGGTTAGATAGATCTGATATGGTGAGAGATAGCAGGTCGTTGGACACTCCGGATAGGAAGGGTGAGGAGTACAGGTACTATTATAGTTCTAGTTCTAATAGACATCATGATCCTCATTGCTAACATCCTTACATGAGGAATGATGGGTGATAATTTCCAAATGAATTCAAGAAAGAAAAACCACCTACTTTTGATGGAGATGTGAAGAAGCCAGAATATTCAGAGGCTTGGATACTTGGGATGAACAAATTCTTCGAGTTACATGAGTACACAAATAACATGAAGGTCAGAATAGCTATCTTTAGCTTGAAAGGTAAAGAATACATGTAGTGGGAAGATGTTAAGCAAGTCAGAGACATCAGGATAGATGACTTGATTTGGCAAGAGTTTAGGAGACTTTTCGTGAAGAAGTTCTTGTTAGAAAGATACTACGACAGTAAGGCTAAATAATTCTATGAACTAAAGATAGGATCAATGACATATGAAGAGTACATAACCAAGTTCCTGTAGTTATTGAGGTATGTACTGTATCTTACTGGTGAGAAGGCTAAAGCTCAGAGCTTTGTCAATGACTTTCCATTAGCATTTAGAGATCAGATTGATTATGACTAGCCTCGGACACTTAAGTAAGTTATTGGGAAATTGAAGCATTTCTATGAACAATCAAAATCTAAAAATTAATATGAGCATGGATGGAAGGGAATACAAAGGTAGAGGTAAATAAAACCTAAGAGGACAAGGCCTTAGAATGCAGATGGGAAAGAAAATGTGGCACCATAAAAGAAGTTTAATGCAACTAGATAGGGAAATGGGTCACAACAACAACAACAACAACAACATAGAGGTGGGGGTATTCGTCAGTTGGAGTGTTGTACGTGTGGTGAGGAACACCTTAGGATAGATTTTCCACAACATTAGGGTGGTAGGCCTAAGATATACAATGCACAGGAGGCACGGACTATTGGGGATTTTGGTCAAAGTATTCCATGTATCTATGATGTCATGGACAATAGGTAGGTAGAACACCAAGCATCTATTATTGAGATGGATGGTAAGCTTTGTGATCAGATTATTTATATTTTGATTGACCCTAGATCTGGTTATACCTATGTTAGTCCTCACTTGGTAGATAAGTGTGTTTTGATTAAGGAATTACATCCAGAGTCTTAGGTTAATGTAGTTGGCTATAGGTACAAAGAAGTGAGTTCATCATTGGGTAAGAGCTTGCGCATTTGATTTGAATGGTATGCCTACTGAAACACATTTGAATATACTACCGTTGGGATCATATAGTATGTTGCTGGGTATGGATTGGCTATATCTTCATAGGACCAAGGTAGACTATCATGACAAATCTATTTAGTGTGTTGATGACAATGGAGAACCAAGAGTCCTATGAAGTAAGAAGAAATTCAGATCAGTTAGGATGGTAAAAAATATGCAAGAAAATTGTATGCACGAGAAAGGATGTAAGCTATTTGCAGTACACATTTCTAGGGATAAGGGTAAGGAGGTTGAAGATGCAAATTTGTTGAGAAGGTACCAATTTTTGCAACAGTTCAAGGATGTATTTCCTGAGGACATTATATAGTTTCCACCTCACAGGGAGGTAGACTTTTCTAGTGAGTAAATGCCAAGGGAAGCTCCAACATCAAAAGCACATTACAGTATGAGCACACCTCAGTTGGTTGAGATGAAATTTCAGTTGATAGAAATGTTGGACAAGAGATACATTAGGCCAAGACTATCACCTTGGGGCGCACTAGTATTGTTCATGAAGAAGAAAGATGGAACTCTCATATTGTGCATTGTTTACAGGCAATTGAACAAAGTGGCTATCAGGAATAGGTACCCTTTGCCGAGAATCAATGACTTATTCGATTTGGATTAACTAATGCTCCATCTACATTCTTGTGTTTGATGAATAGTGTGTTGCATCCATGTTTGGATAAGTTTGTTATTGTGTTCATTGATGATATACTGGTATATTCTAAAAATGAGGAAGAGTATGATAAGAATTTAGAAACATTGTTGAGTTTATTGAGGGAGCATCAATTGCATCCTAAGATTAGCAAGTGTAATTTCTTTTAGAGTGAAGTACACTACTTGGGGCATGTTGTCTCCAAGGAGGGAATTGCAGTAGATCTTGAGAAGATAAGGGCCATCATGGAGTGGGTAGCTCCTAAGAGTTTGGATGAGTTATATCTTTCATGGACATGGGAGGCTATTATAGGAGGTTCATTAGGAACTTATTGTAGATTTCTTATCCCATCACATCATTGCGAAGGAAAGGAAAGAAATTTGAATGGACAGAAGAGTGTGAGCCTAGCTTTGAGCAGCTTAAGCAATTGTTGACACATGCACCAGTGTTAGAGATTATAGATCCGGAAAAATATATTGTGGTATGCACAAATGCTTGCAAGAGAGGGCTTGTTGGAGTCCTTATGCAGGATGGACAAGTGGTATGCTATTAGTCCTAGAAACTAAACAAGCACGAGAAGAACTACCCGACACATGATCTTGAGTTAGCAACGATCATACTTGCATTGAAGATATGGAGATGTACTATCTTCTTGGCATAAGGTTTGTACTTATGAGTGATTCTATTGGGTTGAGGTATTTGTTTTATCAACCGAATATGAATGCCAGGTATGCTAGATGGTTGAACATGATCAGCGAGTTTGATTTCAAGATCAGATACATCAAAGGTAAAGAGAACAGGGTGGCAGATTCTCTTAGAAGGCAGGTACATGTACATCACTTGGTAGCTATGAGATCCTATCTGATGGACTTACAGGATAGGATCTTGTGAGAATATTAGTAGGATGTTAGGTATATGAAGGTTGTGCATAAGTTGCAGTAGGGTGCTAGTAGAGGTACATGTCATATTACAAGTACAAGTATAGGTACAGGTATAGGTACATGTAGTGGTACTAGTATAGGTGATATTATGGATATAGGTACAAGTCCAATTATAGGTACATGTAGTGGTATAGGTATAGGTGGCAGTAGAGGTATAGGTACAAGTGCAAGTGCACGGGGTATGGATTATTGTCTTACAATGAATGGATTGGTTAGGTTCTGGGACAGGACATATGTACCAGATAACAGTGAGCTCAAGAAGGCTATATTGGAGGATTTTCATGCGAAACCATATTTGAGTCATCCTAATTATCAAAAGACACTAACAACAGTGAAGAAATTCTACTATTGACCGAATTTTAGGAGGGATGTGATAGAGTTTGTGGTTAGATGTTTTGATTATTAGTGAGTGAAAGTAGAATGTAAGCATCCAAGTGGACTGCTACAACTGATCATGATTCCAAAGAGGAAATGGGAGGTTATTTCCATGGATTTCATTATAGGGTTGCTGAAGACATTGAAACAACATGATTCCATCATGATCATTGTGGACAAATTAACAAAGGTTGCACACTTCATTCCATTGAAGTCTATGTTCTTAGCTAGCTATGTGGCACAAGTATTCATCAGAGATGTGGTTAGACTGCATGGTGTTCCAAATAATATTGTGTCATACAAGGATGTGAAGTTCACTTCCAAGTTTCTGGAGGAGTTATTTGCAGGTTTAGGAATAGAGTTGGCCTTCAGCAGAACTTATCATCCACAGACAAAGAGGGTCGACAAGATATTGTAGGACATGTTGAGAATGTATGTGATGCATCAACATTAGAAGTGGGAAGATTATATCCCTTTGGTAGATTTCTCATACAACAACAATTATTGGGATTCATTGAGGATGAGTCCTTTTGAGGAATTCTATGGGCAGAATTGTAACACTCACATCATTTGGAGTGATCTGGTTGGTAGGGTGTTGAATGGACCAGAGATGTTGGCAGACATGGAAAAGGAAATGAAGGTGATCAAGAAGAATCTAAAGGCATCACAAGATTGGAAAAAGAATTATGCATAAAGGAACAAGTTTTTCAAGGAGTTCCAGGTTTGGGAACATGTGTACTTGCACATCAAACCGAAGAAGATATCTTTGCAGATTGGATAATATACCAAGTTGGTGTCATAGTTTTGTGGAACCATTAGTATCACTAAGAGGATTGAGCCAGTAGGTTATCGACTTGCACTATGGCCAATGGTGAAAGTACATGATGTTTTCCATGTGTCTTTTATTAATAAGTATGTTAAGGATGTTGATCATGTGACTTGTCTATATTGAGAGGTAGAACTAGATGGAGAATTTCATTTGGAGCCTCAGTATATATTGCATAAAAAGGTGTTCATGCTCCAGAACCAAGAAATCAAGTAGGTTAAAGTGTGATGGAAGCACTCTAGGCCTGATGAAGCTACATGGGAGATGGCAGGTCAGATGAGGATTATGTATCCTTCCTTGTTTGCCGACTGAAGAAAACCAACTTCAATATGGTGGCTTAGTATATGATTTATGGTGGTTGGTATATGCCTTATTGTCGTTTGATATGTTCTTTATGGTGGTTTGGTATATGCTATATGATGTTTTGATATATGCTTACATATGGTGTTTAGTATATGTTTTAATATATGATTTGGTATATGATTTTGATATATATTTTATGATGTTGCTATATGTACATATGTGTATGGATGTAAATACAACCATGATCTATGTCATAAAGCTCTACTATGTGGTGTGGGTGTTATGTCCTTATGATTATGTTGTCATGTTACTATGCTATCTTATGATTATCTTATCATGATTTTATGATTCCATGTGGGTTGGCAATCAGTAGGATGACCATTGTATATACCATAATGGGACATGTTATAAAGCTCCACTATGAAATATACTATCATGTTGTCATGATGTTTTATTTTGAGCAAATCTTTCATTGTAAATACTACATCGAGTTGTGTTATAAAGCTCCATGAGAATTATGCCTTATTTTATTAAGTTGTTGAGATATATGTGTAATTGAAAACTGAGGATGGTGTCACCCAAGGGGGAGAGTTCTGTCATAGCCCTAGTGAAAATTCCATATAATAAAATTTAAAAACAATAACCACGGTTGATGGGATACTTATTCCAAGTTGATTGTTGGAAAACACATCCTAGTGTGGGTGTTCATTTGGTTGTTTATGGCTAAGGAAATGGGTAAGTATTTGGAAAGTCAAAATGGAATTTTTGGCACATTTATTTATGAAAATAATGGAAATTAAGAGAAAAGGGAGGTGAAAAGTCATAGGTTGCATGTGAGGACAAAAATGAAGTAAAATAATGGAAAATGAAGAAAATAGAGGCCTTGTTCATAAAGAGGCTTATGAGGATTAGTTGGTAACTTTTTGATAGTTTATCTTTGGAGCTCTCTCATGATTCTCTCTCTCTTACTCTTGGACACTTAGAGTTTCTTAGAGCACTTTGGCATTGTAGCAAGAAAGGAAAAGAAGGAAAGTGAAAGCAAAGATCAAGCAGGGAAAGGCAGGATGAAGAAGTTACAACAGGCTTCATTGTAGGTATCGACTTTCATGTGTATTTTCCTTGCTAGATTTGGCATGCATGGGATTTCATGTAGTTATTTTCTTCCATGGCATGGGTTTTTCCAGGCGTGACAGTATTTTCAACCTAGCCTTTCCATTTCCTGATAACTTTGATGAGATGGGTTCTCTCATACCGTTTGTGTGGGATGGACGGATTGGATTCAAAGTTGAGTGGGGTGGATCTCTGAATTGACAAAAACATGGTCTAGTACCTAAACTGAACTAAGGATCACAAAACCACTGGTCTAGTAACCCCTGAACCGAAATGTGGATTGTCGTAAAGGTAGATTATGTGCCTCAATGGGCCTAAGGATCCTTGCTGGTCAATGGTGGGATATATGTTAAAGCCAAGAGATGGTTTTTATCTCCGTTGGGCCTAGTGATCCTGAGATGGGATGCATGGTAAATCCTATAGAGTATGTCTCAGTGTAGGGCCTAGTGATCCCTAGATCAGACTATGGATGCATGATAAAGCTTGAGAGACTAAGAGGCACTCAAATTCCTCACGGTGTAGGTAGAGAAATCCGGTGGCACCCATGTTGATTGGTGTTTTTTGGTGTGTCCTATGAGTCCCAAATTCATGCTTGGGATATGGCATAGTGGTGATTGGCTAAAGAGAGACTTAGCTCAACCAATCTATGGTCGGGTGGAATGTTGTAGTCCCATCTCCGGTTGGTTCATTGCATTCATTAATGAGAAATTATTTCCCTTGATTTTCATGTGTAAATATATTGATGTATATGTGCATTTTGATGACTGGTATGTTTATGGTATTTATGTTCCTATTATGCTGGTTATATGTATATTTTATGACAACAACTATGTATGGCTCTCAACATGGTTTTACTTGTCTATGAATGGATAATGTGTCTATGACATAATAAAGGATAATGGAGCAATTGACATGATGGAACAATGGTTCATAGAGATTCTCATATAAGTAAGCAATCCCTACATTTAATTCTATTGTTTACACATGTAGGTTACTGGTTGATGATGTGTTTGAAAAAATTCCTATCATAACCAGTAGGGGTCTAGTTATGGCCTTATTCAGTTTCTTGTTTTTGCATCATTATTTCCCTATATTTTCACTAAATCTAAGCTATCACTCCATTCTGGGAAGCGACTTGGGATATGGGCCTGGAAAAATGGCTTAAATCCCATGGTCATGGCAAAGAATTGGCAATTTTGGTCTTTGGTCACTGGAAGGCAAGCCTGCAAGAGAAAATTTAGGTTCCTCATCGCTCCCTTTCCCATAACATGAGAGTGAATATGGCCTAAGAGATCCAAAACAGTAGTGGGACCCAGGGACAAACTATCTGAGTGGCTAATTTGTCTCCTGAGGTTTTTGCTGATGATCTTGGATGACTGTGTGTGATGTTCCGTCGACTCCCCTTCCTTAAGGTTACATAGGAGGTCAAATATGATCATAGCAGCTTGTCATCTCATGTTTACCCTAGTTGGCATGGTTACTTGGATGGATGTGGGAGGAGGGTGTTATAGACTTAAACTGACCCATCCTAACCATGATAGAAATTTCATTAAGCACATCACAAAGATGTAATCTATAGGTCATAATTACATATCTGAACATAGGGGGCTCATACTTATCTAAGAATCGTCAAGAAGTTATGATGCCACCTCACAATAGCTGCATTATAATCTATTAGGTCATACATCCATTAACTATTCATTTATTAATCAAAACATGATGAGAGAACCAAAGTCTTCCATAAAACGATGATTATAACCAACATATAACCAAAATATTAACAATGATAGAACAACCATCAAAACCACATAATAACAAGCATTAATACTCATGAGATACAAGAGAGAAACGAGCTCTTACTAACATATGAAATTACAACCAAGTCATGGACTTCCACGTACCACCCGACCATAGATTTGCCTGAACCAAATCTTTATTTCAGCCAATCACCCCCATGCCATATTCCAAGCATGAATGTGGGACTCACAATAAAACCAACTAGGGCTTCCTCGGGCTTTACCGCATATTCCGCCATTACCGTTCAAGATATTTATAGACCCAAAAACTTGATCTATACAACCAACCTTTACTATATATCTCACCATTATTGGTCAAGGGATTCCTAGGCCAAAAAATAAACATACAATACCATGATTTACCATAATGCTGCCCTTACCAGTCAAAGTATCACTAGGCCTAAACAAGCATGGATGCCTCCATATTTCTTCACTAATACCTTAAGGAATTTTCCCATCTCCACCCTCAAGCTTTACCTTGTATCCTACCTTTATTAGTCAAGGGATTCCTAGGCCATTGGGAATTTTCATGAGACCACATCATCTAGTTCTAAAACCATATGGAAATCTAGCTCAACCAAATGAAAGAGCCCCATCAAAACATGGCTATTCAAAAATGGCAAGGTAATGCTAAAACCACTAACACATATGAAAAAACATATTTCAATGACAATAAGACAACCAAATACACATGCATATACCATGCCTGCCAAAATTTTAGTATACCTAGGGGGGATAGTATGGGGTACAGAGGCAAGTACGCAAGGGAATAATGCAATAATGGGATGTGCCATAGTAATAAATAAAGTGGTTAACCCGTATCATGTAAGGGACCACAAGTAGTTAGCAATAATGTAACAAGCCCATTGTATTAAATAGATGGTATTGAGGGAACCATGGTAATGATTCATGGTATTGTATGTATGAGGCCTATATAGAGGCTAGAGACTCCCCATTGATAGATGTCAAGGATTATTGTATGAATGGGCATATGGCTTGTGGAGTGTTCTCCTTCCTTAAGGAGTGAGTGTATGGTGTTTCCCTGCCTTAAGGGTTTGATTAATAAAGTGAAGCATTTCTATATTTAGATCTTGTTATTTCTTGGGTTTATTTCTATTATCTTATACTTTCAGATCAGTTCTATTACAAGTTGTATCAGGGCACTTTCTTGGGCAAAGCGAAATATTTTTATTTTTATTTTTTGGAGGAACTTTTTGGGGCGAGGAGTTTGCAGATTAGATCTGTATGTTCTAGTAAAAAACTCTGCAGAATATAATCGTAGATCTTGGTTTCTCGTGAAAAAATACCCAATTTGAAAAAAATTTGACCGAATTAGAGTATGGATGAGGAAGATATCGCTCATTTAAAAATCAGCTATGTTGCAGACATTTTTGAGGGTGGTGAGTTTGCAGATTAGATCTATAAGTTCTGGGGAAATATTTACCAAATCTAATTGCAGATATTGGTTTTTTGTGAAAAGATACCCAATTTGAAAAAAGGTCAGCCGAATTAGAGTCCGGATGAGGGAGATATCGCTGATTTAAAAATCAACTATGTTCTAGACATTTTTCAAGGCAACAAGTTTGCAGATCAGATCTGTACATTCTGGGTCAACACTTGCAAAATCGAATTGCAAATATGTGTTCCTTGCCAAAAATAATCCAATTTAAAAAAAAAAATTAGTCGAATTGAAGTCCCGATGAAGGAGATATCGCTGATTTAAAATCATTTTTTTTTTCAGAAATTTTTGTGACGACGGGACAGTTGCAGTGCGAATCTGAAATTTTAGTGCTTAGATCGAGATTTATATCACATGGAAAGATGTTGAATGGTTGTTGCATTTCTGAAAACAGGTCATAATGGGGATTTTGATCAATATTGACTAAATTGTAGCCACTTTAAATTTTCACCAAGTGATTTTTTTTCAAAACCCTCTTCATCGCTTCTAGCAAGCAATTTTTTACACGGAAAGATAATGGTCCTACTATTGAATAATTCATAAAAAATCCTAAGAAAAACTAACAAGGTACACTATACCCCATACTATCCCCTTAGGTATACTACAAAAACTAACAAGGAAATCATACATGTAGCTTGATACCTACAAGTAATCCCTTTAGATCCGCTTGATCCAACTTTTCCTTGTTTGACCTTTTCTTCCCTTTGCTTTCTTGTGCTTCCTTTGCCTTTATTTCTCTAATGCGAGAGTGCTCCAAGAATTATCTAAGCATCTAAAAGTGTTAAAGAATAGAGATAATAGAGAGAGAGCTCCAAAACTAAACTTACAAAGGTTTTGACCTGATTGTCATAAGTCTTTTATTAATGAAACCTCTATTTTCTTCATTTTTCCCTATTTTTCGTTCAATTTCTTCCTCACATTCAACTTGTGACCTTTCACCTTCCTTTTCTCCTATTTTACTTTATTTCATAAATAAAATTCCAATTAATGCCTCTTTTCCTTTTCAAAGCCTTTGTCAATGACTTTGCCAATTTCCCCTTAGCCATAATAAATCAAATGAACACCCACTAGGATGTTTTTCCCAACATTCAACTTGGAATATGTGTCCCATGTCCTTGGTCTTATTTTTCCTTTATTAACTTTATTACATGAACTTTCAGCCCAATGTTGTTAGAAGTCCTGATATACTAAAGGCTGAGAGGGGTCAAATCTCTTTTCACTATAAAAGTGGCTTTCATCTAAAGCTATTTGATCCCTCTCAACCCTTGGTAGATCTAGAGCTATGATGGATCTAGGCTAGTTGATTAACAAAAATGTCATATGAACAAGTGTCATATGAAGTGAGTTATTATTTTTATGGTATGTGGTATTGATAAGCGATAATATTGGCCCATGGTATTGCAATAAAACATATTTACATAATAAGAATATTTAGAATAATGTAGAGGTAAATATCCATAGTTAAGAAGCTTTTTCCATGTTTTTTTAAATGTATATCTGTTTTACATATTAATTCTTTTATAAATAATAATAATAATTTTATTTATTTAATTAGTTTTCAAATTGTTTTAATTATTTCGATTAACATGTCTATTTTGAAACAATTGTTGCAGAGAAACGTAGCTCCTACCATTGAAATTAAGGATTATGTTGCTACAAAATTTCCATATAAAAGTTGCTAGCATGATACATATAATGAATACTATGAAATATTTAAACATATATTAACATAACATAGAGAATATTAATATATATTTTCTTGTATTTGCACGCTAATAAAAAATGATTAAAATAAAACCTTTTAATTAAATTACGAAGTAGTAACATTGATAAGACTTGTTCAAAGCACATTTACATTATGTGTATATACAACGAAAAGAATGTATATGAAAAATACCAAACTTGATAATATTTAATATGAAAAGCATATGAAAAAATATGTGAAATCAGATCAATTGGTTGACATCCAATAAACTACTTGAGTAAGAGAAACAACTCTCTTGTAATCCAAATGTTTAACTCGATAGGGAAAAATGTTTATAACCAAAATTATTACACTTGTAATTTTTTTTTTATATATAATAAATTTAAACAATATTATTATTATTTATTCTTGTCTTGATTTTAAAATAAATAAATGCATCTCGTTAATTGTTAGAATATGAAAAAAACCATAATATTTTTTAAAATAACATTTTCAACTATCTCTGTGAGTTTCCCTCTAGTATCTCACTACTTTTTAAATTTGTACCCTCTCTTGATATGAAAATTGGAATTCCAATAGGATACCATGAAAAAATGTTAGAAATTTGAATTATGTACATTACAACACAAAGGGGGGTTTTAAGACAATATTTGAAACAATTTTTGTGTAAATTGTCTTAACTTGAGACAAAAAAAGCTTGTGTATTGTCTTAAATATTGTCTTTAAGAGGGTGTCTCAGATTATTGTCTTAAAAAATTGTCTCTACAAAGACAATATGTAAAACAAACATTATTGTCTCTTAGGAGACATTTATTTCATTTAAATTGTCTTAACTTGAGGTAAAAGAAAACTTGCGTATTGTCTTAAATATTTTCTTTAAGCGGGTATCTCAAAGTATTCTCTTCAAAAATTGTCTCTGTAAAGACAATATGTAACAAAAACACTATTGTCCCTTAGGAGACATTTATTTCATTTTTGTCTCTTGAGAGATGATAGATGGAATTAAAGTCAGATTGTCTTTATAGAGACAATATGTCTTTAATCCTAACTGTTATCACTCAGGTTGTTCCCAAAAGTTGTAAGAAAGGGAATACGGCTGAGGTAACCACAAACCAATCTTTTAGATATAGATTCTAGCCAATCTGCATTCAAAGAGGGATCTCTCTTTATGATTTAGCTTTGCTTTTAAAGATGTCAGGCTAGATATGAAGTTCAAGGGTTTTGTTTTGAGTTTGGGTGGTGAGATTCAATAGAACAGAGAGGTAAACCTGAAGAGTTCAGTCCATTGGGCATGATGGAGTCAAAGAAGGATGGTTTCCTTGATTTGGTTTCTAATAGAGGATGACATCACAGAGCAAGGTAATCAAACATGGGACAATTAAAGAGCTGAAAACAGATGGAATGGACTCAAATGGGTGAAGGGTAGTTAAGAATCCTTCAACATATTGAAAGAGGGAAAATGGATGCTTACCGACCAAGAGAGGTTAAGAATTCTTTATCAAATAATCAATATGAGAGAATCAGGAAACTGGAGCAATGAAGAATTCACTGTTTATATTAATTCTGAAGAAAACACAGAGAATAATAAAGATTGAAAACAGAGTGCAGTCAAAGAAATTTTGAATTAATCTTTTTCTTTATTATTCATATTATGAGACACAGATGATATAGTAAACAAGAAAAACTGTAAAACATAAGATATAGGGGACTTATTGATCTGGATTTTGATTTAAGAATTCTGTGACAAGTCCTCTACATCAATTATTCATCTAGTAGGCCAGACAACAGTTTGATCGCAACAACTTTTTATTCCAGAAGTTCAGTATTACAACAAAGTCTAGGAAATCTACACATACCCAACCTCTTCAAAACTTTGATGAAGGGTGTATTTATACAACAAAATATGTACAACAAGTATCTCATCAAAGCTATGAGATAATATCTGGAATTTAACCTAAAGTAATTTACAGGAAAAGTAGAAGCGGCTAACTTATGTTGTGCTGGAGGCAGGCTTTTAGGGTTCGACTCGTAGATGTCGTGTAGTAGCTCTGTGCCGACTATTTGTATTAACTGCTCTTTAATTTTGATCTGCTTTTCTTTGTCGGCTCCAATACTCTTTATTTCTGAATTGACTTGCCCTTAATTATGCACTGATACTCTTTAAAGCTTGATCTGATACTCTTTAATGTGTTTTGACTTCTGCTCACCACTGTCGGCAAAAAATAACACTGCAACATGTCTTCACACCGCCTTTCCTCTGTGATTGATGTCTCTGAAGGTTCCCACTGGTTGGGGTAGCAAAATATCTCTGTAAATATTTGTTTATCTCTTTTGCAAGCTTGGGAATCCCCCGGTGTTGGCTTGAACTTTATTAAAGAGTAAGGAATTGTACTGTGCAGGTTGAACGGTTGGTCGCGGAGCTGGCGCTGGAGATTTCTTGTTCAGAGGTGGTTCGAAACATTGGAAATGCGACCTCGGCAGATATCATACCCAGAGTGTTGTTCATAAAAAAATATAGCAAAAATGACTCTTTTCCCCTTTATTCGACAAAAATAATTTTTGGCGGGAAATTTTGTTTCGAAGGATAGATGACGTCAACGGGGGGTACATGACAGATGACATTGTAGTGGCGTGACAGTGACGTGGCAAGTGACGTCAGCAAAGGACAACTGACATCAACAGATGACGTTAGCGGGGGGGGAGGGCGGTAAATGGTTTTCCCGGCACCACTTTTGGGCTTGGTCAGTTTCGAGCAGAAGGGGCAACAAACACGGTGGGCATGAAACATGTGGATTTGGTACGATGCCAAAACGACTGTTTCCCTGGGAGTTAAAAAGCGACAGATGGGGGGTTCGCAAAATGAATATCGACCTTTGGATGGATGGGCCAAAATTGTACGGTAGATGCTCATAGGAGATGGCAGATGGTTAAAGAACAAGGTAGAGGTTTAATGCTGCAGGCCTCATATATTAAACCACACTTTAGTCATATCAGGGTTGTTTTAATTGGTTCGCAGGGTGATTAGGTTAGGTTATTAATCAACCCTGATGGTGATTAATCCCAAGGTTTTGCATGCAGGGAGGGTTGTTAATCAGTGCCTGATAAACTTATTAATTCCCAAAAAATACGTTTATGGTTGTATATCAACCATGGGCAGGAATAAATAACATTGGGGTTTTATTGTATATTTACAAAATACGAGGAAGGGTGATGGTTTTTATATAGAATTTATATAATAAGTCAGAGTTGATATGAAAGAATGATTTTGAAAACAAGCGCTAAGTTATAATTTTTAAAAACTTTGGCTTAGGGTAAACAAAAGGGATTTATGTGATATTTGTACAAATTTCCTAAGTGAAAAGGGGTTTTACTTAGGCTTTCTATGAAATGAGATGGAGTGATTTGGTGATTTTAAGCAGATCTTAATATCTTTGGGGAAGTTAGTGAATGAATGGGGAAAAAGGATGAAGGGGAGTTAGTCATGAAACTCTGCCTTGCTTGAGCTGCATCAAAATATCTGCTTTGCACTTGTGATGGGACTGAAAGTTAACATATTTACACAATACATCACAAGTCACATTCTGCAACACCATTCTACCTACGTAGCCTACTTTGCCTAACATTTTCTCTTCTTTTTCATTAGGTGCACTTAGATTGGCAAACCCTTATCAATTTTCTTTTCTTTACATGATAAGCCTATCTAAGTCTGCACTTATTTCTTCTAAGGGCTCAGATTAAACTATTGAGCTCCTTTGCTTCTCTACCTATCTACTTATCTGCCAAGATTAAACGGTTTGGACAGATTTTTATTCTCTATCTCTAAAACGTGAAATTTAAACATGAACTGGCCAAGATTAAGTTGTTTGGGCATTCATCAATTGTGGTAAAAAGTTTCAACAAGCTATACATGATGCTTTATTTACAAAAAATGAAATAGTAGTCGCATTTTGAACTTGCACACTTTCCTGGTCTATTTTTATTTGGGGTTAATTTCTTTTCATTTTTTCTTTTGACCATTTATTTTTTATTTTTATTTTTTACCCTTGGATTTTTCTTTTAGGGCATACCCTCTTTACATCTTTAATTTTTTTTTAATTTTTTTTTGATAATATGGAAAAATTTACAGCAAGGAAAGGATGAACATATTATAGAGCCCAAACAGTGAATCATGAAATATGACACCTGTAATTATAGGAGTATAACACTGGCTCCACTTGGGGATGGCTTTCCCTAGTGGAAAGTCAAGAACAACAGGTCAGATGGACTTATGAATACCTTTTACTGTGCTCTGAAGTCTTCCTTTGCTGAATGTAGAAACTGTACAAAAGGATGCTGTAAAATATATACACTATTCTAGAGCTGATTCAAACAACTGTACATCTATTCTGGATAGCTTTTAGTTGAACTATTTGTTCCTGCTCCCAAGTCTTATTCTATACTCTAATATTCAATGGCATTTTGGGGCTCTGATAAACTGAAATGAGGCAAAACAAAATGGTAAAGTTCCTTCATTGATTTCAACATTTACTGCACTTTTCTCCTCATTCTCACTGTTGCAATAAACAAGATGATTACTTCTTCCAAGTTGTTGATCCTGAATTTTCTTATGTACATGTTAGAGTCAGAATATATCAAAAAACTAGATCAAAGTAATGTTTCAACCTTCAACCATTCACTAGTCCTTCTTCTTTTTATGTTCCATCCAGGCTCTTCAAAATGTAAGTATTGTTGCCTCGCAATGCATGGATGATAAATGGTCCTTTCCACAGGAAGTCAAACTTCCCATGTTTTCCTTTGTATTCTCTCTTGGAATCCCACCTTAGAATTTGGTCAATTGGGTAGGAACTTTTAGCCTTGATCGTTTTGATCAAAATCTTTTCAACTTTTTCCTGCACAATTTGAGATTTGACCTGAAACAGAAAAGGTGTTGCAACCTTTCAAACCAAATTAGTAAATAATCAAAATATTTAGGCCTTTGGATTGAATTCAAAAAAAATAAAAATAAATAAATAATTTAAGGATTTATTTCCTAATCTACTGAAATCTGAATTAAATCAAACTGAAATCCTACCTACTCTATTTTATTGGAAATCAGGTTGAATTAAATAATACAAAAGTGCCAATGAAGCCAGTCAATCAATTGTAGAAACAAATGAAATGCTTAACTAATAGTTAGTGAAATCAGAAGCATAATTCGATCATGTACCCACATAATCGAAATTGTGATATATAAAGGCCACTACTGATGTATTTGGTCCTTATGGAGAAAACATGTTAAAGAATTTGAGTTAAGAAGAACCTCCATATAATTTGTTATATGATCAACAAAAGTATTAAGTGTGATAGTTTCTTTTGGAGCTTCATTGTCTAATTGATTAGCTGTATCCTCAATACTAAACCCTGCAACTAATTCTCCAGCCTTTCTCTTGAAAGCATAATCATCCTCAATCTGCAAGTCGAAACGTAGTAGAATTTCTTCATGATTTGGGGAAGGAAGATTTTGTAAGAATTCTTTAGGATCATGGAAATTATATGACTGAATTTGAGAATGCAAAAGCTTAATTTCATTTTCATATTTCTCGACAACTAAATTAAGAGGACACATTTTAATTTTATGAGGGTATTCTCTTGATTTGACCGTTATAAACACCACTCTTAAAAAATCTTCATGAAGCTGAAATTTTGATAACACCTCCCTGAATTCATTTAAAGCCTCATCAAATGAAAGATTTTCCACAAACCTGGTCAGCCTGTCTTACTATTAATACTTCGAAATATGGATTACTTGGTTGTGGAATTGCTCTCAAACTTGAAGCTTTGGATCTTTGAACAACAATGTTTTGACTGGAAAATGATTATCACAAGAGTCAAAAGGATGATACTTCAAAAAACCTGATCTTTTCATACAGTTCTTTTAGGTTCATTTCTCCAGTGGAGTCTTGATTGTGAAAATGATGTGGAGTCACCAGGTGGATGATTTTTAACCTTTGTGTGTCTGATCCCTGTCCACCATCAGAGATCATATCTAAACCTGTAAAATAGTTCTGAAGAAAAGGTTTAGTTATCGAGGAGACCAAATTTTAAGCATTTTATGATTATTTTGTTTTTTATGGATTTTCAAAACAACAATTATGATTTCTTTAAGAGGTTTTAGATATGAGATTTAAACTTTCTTAAAGAATTTATTTGACAAGACAAACTGATCAAGCATTTGAAACTAGATGTTTAATCCATAAGATAGACCGGAGATAGACTGAAGCAACATTCATTTACTTCTGAAATTGCAAAGCAAGAGCATTTCAAAGGCTACCTGGATAACTTTAGCCTCTGTCTGTAGCTTGTGAAATAAACAACAGTAACAAACAATTATTTAGCTCCCCAGTGGAGTCGCCAATGATGTTATCACTCAGGTTGTTCCCAAAGTTGTAAGAAAGGGAATACGGTCGAGGTAACCACAGACCAATCTTTTAGATACAGATTCTAGCCAATCTGCATCCAGAGAGGGTTCTCTCTTTATGATTTAGCTTTTCTTTTAAAGATGTCAGGCTAGATATGAAGTTCAAGGGTTTTGTTTTGAGTTTGGATGGTGAGATTCAATAGAACAGAGAGGTAAACCTGAAGAGTTCAGTCCACTAGGCATGATGGAGTCAAAGAAGGATGGTTTCCTTGATTTGGTTTCTAACAGAGGATGGCATCACAGAGAAAGGTACTCAAACATGGAACAATTAAAGAGTTGAAAATAGATGGAATGGACTCAAATGGGTGAAGGGAAGTTAAGAATCCTTCAAAATATTCAAAGAGGGAAAATGGATGCTTACCGATAAAGAGAAGTTAAGAATTCTTTATCAAATAATCAATATGAGAGAATCAGGAAATAGGAGCAATTAAGAATTCACTGTTTATACTAATTCTAAAGAAAACACAGAGAATAATAAAGACTGAAAACAAAGTGCAGTCAAGCAAATTCTGAATTAATCTTTTTCTTTATCATTCAGATTATGAGACACAGATGATATAGCAAACAAGAAAAACTGTAAAACATAAGATATAGGGGACTTATTGATCTGGAGTTTGATTCAAGAATTCTGTGACAAGTCCTCTGCATCAATTCTTCATCTAGTTGGTCAGAAAATAGTTTGATCCCAACAGCTTTTTATTCCAGAAGTTCAGTATTACAACAAAGTCTAGGAAATCTACACATACCCAACCTCTTAAAAACTCTGATGAAGGGGGTATTTATACAACAAAATATGTACAACAGGTATCTCATCAAAGTTGTGAGATAATATATGGAATTTAACCTAAAGTAATTTACAAGAAAAGTAGAAGCGGCTAACTTATGTTGTGTTGGAGGCAGGCTTTTAGGGTTCGGCTTGCAGCTGTCCTGTAGTAGCTCTATGCTGACTGTTTGTATTAACTACTCTTTAATCATGATCTGATTTTCTTTGTTAGCTTCGATACTCTTTATTTCTGACTTGAATTGCCCTTAATTCTTCACTAGTACTCTTTAAAGCTTGACCCGATACTCTTTAATGTGTTTTGACTTCTGCTCACCGCTGTCCGGCAAAAAATAAGACTACAACGTGTCTTCACACTGCCTTTCCCTGTGATTGATGTCTCTGTAGGTTCCCACTGGCTAGGGTAGCAAAATATCCCTGTAAATATTTGTTTCTCTCTTCTGCAAGCTTGGGAATCCCTCAGTGTTGGCTTCAACTGTATTAAAGAGTAAGGAACTGTACTGTGCAGGTTGAACGATTGGTCGCAAAGCTGGCGCTGGAGCTTTCTTGTTCAGAGGTGGTTTGAAACATTGGAAATGCGACCTGGGTAGATATCATACCCGAAGCACTGTTCGTAAACAAAAATATAGCAAAAATGACTCTTTTCCCCTTTATTCGACAAAAATAATTTTTGGCGGGAAATTTTGGTTTGAAGGATGGATGATGTCAGCATGACGTTAGTGGAGGGTAAGAGATAGATGACATGGCAGTGACATGGCAAGTTACATCAGCAAAGGACAACTAACGTCAGTGGATGACGTTAGCGGGGAGGAGGGCAGTAAATGGTTTTCCCCGCACCGCTTTTGGGCTTGGGCCGTTTCGGGCGGAAGGGGCAGCGAACATGGCGGGCGCACGACACATGGATTTGGTACAGCGCCAAAACCACCATTTCCCTAGGAGTTAAAAAGCAGCAGATAGGGGGTCGCGAAATGAATATCGGTCATTGGATGGAGGGGCTCAGATCGGAAGGTAGACGCTCATAGGAGATGGCAGATGATTAAAGAACAAGGCGAAGGTTTAATGATGCAGCCCCAATATATTAAACCATGCTTTAATCATATCGGGGTTATTTTAATTAGTTTGCGGGGTGATTAGGTTAGGTTATTAATCAACCTTGATGGTGATTAATCCTAAGGTTTTGCGCACGGAGAGGGTTGTTAATAAGCTCCTGATGAAATGATTAATTCCCAAAAAATACGTTTATGGTTGTATATCAACTGGGGCCGAGAATAAATAACATTGGGGTTTTATTTTATATTTACAAAATACGGGGAAGGATGATCGTTTTTATACGAGATTTATATAATAAGTTAGAGTTGATATGAAAGAATGATTTTGAAAACAAGCGCTAAATTATAATGTTTAAAACTTAGGCTTAGGGTAAACAAAAGGGATTTATGTGATATTTGTACAAATTTCCTAAGTAAAAAGGGGGTTTACTTAGGCTTTCTATGAAATGAGATGGAGTGATTTGGTGATTTTAAGCAGATCTTAATATCTTTGGGGAAGTTAGTGAACGACTGGGGTAAAAGGATGAAGGGGAGTTAGTCATGAAACTCTACCTTCCTTGAGCTACATCAAAATATCTGCTTTGCACTTGTGATGGGACTGAAAGTTAACATATTTACACAATACATCGCAAGTCACATTCTGCAACACCATTCTACCTACCCAACCTACTTTTCCTAACATTTTTTCTTCTTTTTCTTTGGGTGCACTTAGATTGGCAAACCCTTATCAATTTTCTTTTCTTTGCATGATAATCCTATCTAAGTCTGCACTTATTTCTTCCAAGGGCTCAGATTAAACTGTTGAGCTACTTTGCTTCTCTACCTATCTACTTATCTGCCAAGATTAAACAGTTTGGACAGATTTTTATTCTCTATCTCTAAAACATGAAATTTAAACATGAACTGGCCAAGATTAAGCTGTTTGGGCATTCATCAATTGTGGTAAAAAGTTTCAACAAGCTGTACATGATGCTTTATTTACAAAAAATGAAATAGTAGTGGCATTTTGGACTTGCACACTTTCTTGGCCTATTTTTATTTGGAGTTCATTTCTTTTCATTTTTTCTTTCGACCATTTATTTTTTCTTTTTCTTTTTTTACCCTTTGATTTTTATTTTAGGGCATACACTCTTTACATCGTTAATTTTTTTTTTTTTTTTTCTCTTTATAATATGGAAAACTTTACAGCAAGGAAAGGATGAACATATGACAGAGCCCAACCAGTGAATCATGAAATATGACACCTATAACTATAGGAGTATAACACTAGCTATCGTCTCTCTAGAGACAATAAAAACGTTATATTTAAATAGAATACAATATCACTTTTGTCTTTGTAGAGACATATAAAACAATCAATCAGGAAAAATATTTCAATATTGAAATAAATGAATATAAA